>CAIGRO010191997.1:0-14702 GCA_903798355.1 Fraxinus baroniana
ATTAATATTAACATCTTTCATGAGTCTTACAGCTTTTCAACTACACATTTCAAAAACTTCTATCACAATATATAAAAATCTAATTTTAATTCCCAAACACCCTCTAAATTAAAAAGTCGAAAAAAAAACATTTGAATTTACGTACAGAATATTTTATCTTGTAAATGTGTAGTTAAAAATGAGTATATAGAAAAAAAAAATGTTTTCAGATAATGGTTATAAAAAGAATTTTTTTTCCATGTACAAGATACAACTAATAATTAAAAAGAGAAAATAATTATGGAACCCTCTGAATTTTCTTGAATCTTGGTTGGTTTTGGGTACTTTTCAAGAGAGTCAAGTAGCTTAAGAAATTACTTATAATTAGCTTGTATAAGTAATTATTAAATGGCAAGAATGCATGGAGATGGTGGTGAGGATAATATATGGAATCGCGCAACCACACATTGGTTTGTCAGAAATTGCATAGCCAATTTGGAGTAGATTACATTTGCATTTGAATTGTACCGCAGAACTGGGCAACATTCATGTGCGGGTGGGGGCGCCGCGCCAACCCAGCGTGCAGTTGCACGGACTCACCATGAACAGGAATCAGCAGATGATAACATGTGATTTGCAATTATTTGTAATGTTTAAAATAATGTTGAAAAATTCATTTCATTGTTAAGATGTTTAAGGTGTGTTTGAGCCACATTATTTCAAAAGAATATATTCTAAAATAATAAATTGATGAAGATGTGATTGAAAAAGAAGGAAAAATTATTGATGTGATGGAAAATATTATTTTATTGAAAAATGTGTGTGTAGTTGAAAATTAGTAGAAGAATGAGAATGAAAATTTTAATATATACCAAACAGTGACTTAATAAGAAAGTAATGTTATTTATTATCATAATGGCGAAACATTAATGATGTGACAATTCATTGTCCTTCACATTTTTCTTCCTTCTCCCCTCTCTCGTAGAAATTGAATTGTCCAATAACATTATTCCATATATATTGTCACGTCGTTGATGTTACATCATCATAATGATAAATAACATTATTCTTAATGGAGACCCATTTGACATTACTTTTGAAAAATATGTTTTTAAAATTAAGAAACTACTTTTGAACTAGTCTGAATAACTTTTTGCGGGTGCTTTTTCTAACAATAAGTCTTTAAATGAAGCTAATGTGAGGTAACATTGTTGAAAATCTCTTTTATAAAAACAATGAAACTTAAAAGCATTCAATATAAGCCTTTAAATAAAAGTACTATCGAATATACTAGTTTTATCGTGATAAATGTTAAGAAATATTGCTGCATTATTCAAAGAGTGAGTCTACGGATACATCCGAGTGTCCATCAGGATGTCCATTCCCCCTATTGGAGGGAGTGCCGACCCCACCGACACTCCCTCCAATAGGGGGCGTAATGGACACCCCGATGGACATCCGAATGTACAAGTAAATTATTCCTTACTCGAATAGGTTGAAAAACAAACATGTGGGTTGAGTAAATCATCATTTGTCAATTTCACTAACTGAAAGATTCAGTGAGATGAAACTAATTCCAGGCCTATGAGGTCCATGCAAATAAATTACCCACTAAATACGTAGAAAAACTAAACAGTATCTATTGCAGAAATATACAATATGGAAAATCCATCAAAAAGTGATCGATTATACTACATGTACAAAATAGTTTATATAATAGTTTACACACACATGATGACGTGAGATGTGATAGGGTCGGAATTTCTTCCAAAAAATAAAAAAAATAAAACCCTTTCTCCCTCTCTTTTTGATACCTCATCTGTATGTAAACCATTATTTAAATCCATTATGTACAAATAGAATTATTCAAAACCAATACAGTTCAAAGGCTTTTTTCCAGAATAACAAACTCCGCAGTGCGTTCCTTCAGCAAAATCCATTTGCATTTGCAATTCTATCTATTGATACAAACAATAATTTCTACTTATCCCCACCTCCAAACATACCCATCATATCCTTAGCAGAACCCATCTGCTTCATCAAGTTTTGTAAACCACCCATGCCTCCAATTTGTTTCAACATCTGAGGTGGAAGGACTTTGCTCATGTGTTGTGCATTCATGTTTCTCGATAAGGCACTCATTTCTCCCTTCTTTGGAATCTTAAGTCCCTTCATCTTGCTCCAAATCTTGGCAAGCCGCTTGTACTCTTCCAACATTTCCATTACTTCCCTAATGTGTCGACCCGAACCTCTTGCTATCCGCATGATTCGCGATTCGTTCATGAGCTTTGGGTTGGAACTATCCAACTCTACA
This sequence comes from Fraxinus baroniana, assembly GCA_903798355.1. Lineage (NCBI taxonomy): Eukaryota > Viridiplantae > Streptophyta > Magnoliopsida > Lamiales > Oleaceae > Fraxinus > Fraxinus baroniana. Next base: position 2,294 of record CAIGRO010191997.1, read on the forward strand.
ATATGACAGAAATTCGATTAGAACAATGGACCAGAAACAAAGAAATTGATTTCAACAAATTTGTCTTGGACTTGGAGAATCTATGGCTAAGCTTACATATAAGCCAGAGTTACTTTTAAATAACATGTGTTTCCAAACACATCCAGAGGTTACGCTTTTCTTAAATTTTAGGTAAAAAAAAATATTTCAGTATTATTCCGTCTTACTGTCAAAATTAGTAATTTGATTTTTTATCGAAAAATAATAATTACTTATTTTGAATCCATCATTATCATGTATCGTTTAAGCTTTGCTTGGCTTTCCTTTTCACTGCCTTTTGGCATCAACTCTACACTAAATCCTAGAAGCATGGAGAATACCTACAAAGAAACAATCATCTTAGCAAATATGTCAATATGAATGTCTTGCGAAGTAGAAAGTGACACGTGAATCCATGAATTACCAGGTCACAATAAAATTCAATTAAAACCAATTCTTCTCAACCCATCCTTTGGGAGACATATCAAACTAAAACATCAGGCACCAAAATTCAAAAGCAAAATGAGTATAAGCAACTCTTGCAACTTGCAAATGTTTATTTCGCTATATAACTGCATAGACATATGCTGAATTTCCATAATCAGCCAAAATCCATGAAGCTGAAAATTGAGCAATTTTTTTCGTCCTTTTTGTACTGTTATGTGACAGTTTACACCAAAAATTGCAAAAAAAGATAAACTGACCACAAAAATACAATACCGACTCAAAACCACAAGGGAGTAACATAGGCAAGTGACATACCTGCTCAATATGATTCATGTTAAGTATATTCTGAATTAACTCGTACATAATTCTCAATGTAAAATTGCCTTTGGCAAGCTTTTGGACAAGCTCGGGCTGTTGGTCCATCGGTACAGCTTCCTAAATTTTGTCCATGGATCCAGAACAGTCGCCCATTCCTACAGAAAATTGAAAAATTATAGATTGTGAACTAAAAGTAAACATGGATAATTTCCACGCCAATCATTTTGGAACTTACGCACTAAGAGCACCAACTCCCTTGGAATGACCGTCCATTTTAGTAACAATCACGGCTCCAACTGCTACACTTTGCTTGAATGCTTGAGCTTGATCAAAAGCAGCTTGACCAATACTACTATCCATATATAACAAATAAAACAAGATCTGGTTTCTGGAACATTAGAATGTTGATATTAGTATTTTAAGTCCAAACTTCACTGTTAAGAAGATAGGAATGGAAAAGTAAAGCATACTATGGCTTCAGAAACTTGGCGCATCTCTTCAAAAAGAGCAGCTTCTTGTTTATGGCGCCACTGGTGTCAACAATTATGAGATCACAATTTTCTTTCTTGAATCTTTCAACACCTTCTACTGCAATTCTTACAGGATCTGACTCAGTATAGCTGTTACAGAAAAACATTGGTTAGACAAGACAGGAAAAACACAACAATAACAATGCATAAATCAAATAATTCAATTGCTAAATGAAGACAAAGGGACATCAGATGTCGAATCAACAATTAAATTTCAATCAGTAAAAACACAAATTAACAACCATTTTACCACAGTCACATTTTAGCTTCCGTAAACTGGAATTTTAGCTTTAGTTGCATTTTGCTTCAACTGGTCAAAAGCACCATGTCATGACCCGCTCGTTTCATAGCAAATATGGCAGAATTATCTAGAATAACGGTGTCTTGAAGCTAATCCGGAATGTTCTAGATGACACATGAAACTAACTAGAAGTTAATGGAGAATTCTAGATAATTGGCAAGTCTTACACTTGTGGATTATTTTAGATAATCCTAGTTAATTCTTTGCACATATTTTATTATGGATATTTGTAGAGAATTCTAGAGACGGAATGTAGACCGTTGGATCAAATTGATCCTAACCATTCATTAAGAATGACTTTGCCTATAAATAGCTTGGTAGGATCATTCATTTGCTAAGAGGGTGAAGTTGTAAAGCTCTAAGCATTGTAAAGCTTCTTTGTTCAATACAAAGCTTTCGTTATAACCACTTGTATTCCTCCTTTAAATTCTTAAGTGTCCTACTCGGTGCTTCTCCAAGACCTCAACGAAATCGTAGGGGCGGAAGTTGGAGACTGAAGGAGCACATGTGCGATCTCGTTGAGACAGTCATTCAGAACCTTCTCATCAATTATCGTTGCATTGCTCATCTGCTGGAGAGCCCACGTTATACTCCCTCCTAATTGGGCGAGCACCATCTTGATCGATTTGTTTGGTTTCTTCTAATTGAATGGTTTATTTCACAATTGTAATGAATCGATTACAGCTGAGTAAACTAAATATACTCCCTGTTTGTCCCACATTATTTTTTTCATTCTCATTCTTCTACTCATTTTCAACCATACATTCTTCAATATAATAATATTTTCCATCACATCAATGAATTTTCCTTATTTTTCAACCACATATTTCTCTTCACATCACATCAAAAGAATGCATTTTCTCATTTTAATGTGCACCANACACTCATATAGATAGTTATGGACAGGTAATTAACAACTATTCTAACTAACAACAAACTTCCAACTAATTTGCCTTTTCCCGCCTTTAAAAAAAAAAAACTTAGGGATTCACCGATGAAATGTGCGTGTAAAGAAAAAGGGGCCAGGATTGAAATGTGGACTTCAAGTTTGAGTCTGGGGCTAGGCCCAAGTAACAATGGGTGTATTTGTTAAGAAAATGACTAAAATCATGTTTTTTTAAAGTTAATTAGGCATTAACTTACCATTTTTTTTTCAATAATAATCATATTGTCAAATAAAACTAACATATACATATAGATTTGTTTCGTACGGAAAGTCATGCCTTGCTAACAATTAAGAGATGATTCAAATGATTGTGTAAAGAACGGATCTCTTGAGACAAAGTCCCAAAAAATGGTACTTTATTGATGAAGATTTACAATCGGCAAGAAGAAAAATACCTTTAAGGGGAGCAAGCACACAGAACAACTGAAAGTTAAGTTCAATAAAAGTAAAGGAAATGAAAATTACATATTCTCTATTTGAGAGTGTTTGATTCGGGGTCTTCTCTTCTGTGCCTTCTATTCTCTTTTATACTCCTCTGATAGTTGTTGTTGTGGAATCACCTGAAACTGCTGGTCGTTTTGTAACTACCCACGTCTTTTACCATGGCTGACTTATCGTGGTACTGCTGTTGTAACTGCTAGCATTAATTATACCATTGAACTGCTTCTAATCGAGATTTACTAGATCATGGGACATGATGAGAGTGCCCCTTAACTGCCTTAGTAACATCGCTTAAGATAATAGTTGACCTAGATCCTGGGCGTTTCGCAGTCTTAGGCGATGATAGCTCCGTCGCCCTGAATATATATAAAGTGTTTTATTCGTCGAGAGCTTGGGCGTCTTGTATACTTGGGCGATGATAGGCCTCTGCTATATGTCTCCGTCTTGGGCCCTTTTACATGATCTCACATGGGCCTGGCACTTCGAATCTCCTAATTAGGCTTCACTCATTGGGCCTCATTTTTATGTGTCAACAATTACCCCTCCCCCCCAATATGGCAGAATTAATATTGATTATTAATTTCATGCCATATTCATTCTTTGTATCTTTCCGCAATATTTGAAATCCTAAGAACAAAGAAGAATCCTAATTATTACCTTGTTTGGTGGTGACCTTATACATCCCAACAAGAGAAACATTACGCCATTCTTATATATCAAAGAACAAGTTATTTCCCCACACCATTATGCCCACGTTACGCTTTTATAATGCTACTATTCATCTTCTTGTTCCTTCATTTCGACACTTGCACTCTCATACCTTTGAGAAAAACTTTGATACATGACGACTTCAGAGAAATCCTTTAGTTTTGACAATTATCAAGAACTTTTTACAAAATCATATGTATCTCCAGTTCCCCTTTCATCAACCAACTCTGTCATCAAAGAGTTTTTTTTGGGTCCATCATTTGATGATGTTGATTCGGTGGGGAAATTCGCGGTGGGCCATTTGTTTCTCTGTACTTAAGATCTGCCTTTTCTGAATCATTTTTTATTAAAGCCAATTCGAGATAGAGGTATTCGTACTTGTCCCAAATCCAATGCTACTTTTCATTTTTGGCATGCACATTTGGTAAAACATGGCCTCACTAAGGCAATTTTTTATCGCATTAAGATTTCTGATCTATTAGAAATCACTATTCGTCCTCCAACTTATGACCACGTATTTTTTTCAATCGCCCTAAATTTCTGGTCTTCTAAGTATAATACTTTTATTTTTCCTCTTGGCCCAATGTTCGTTACTCTTAAGTGATGTTGGCGCTTTAGTTAATCTTCCGCCTCTGGGCGACACCATCTCTCCTGCCCTTTTGGTCACTGGTGCTGCTTCGAAATTTGATAAGAACTTACTGATTCCTATTCGAGCATGCAAGAGATTTATAAGAATACTACCACTGAACGCACTCATGCTGAGCGTGTGGCCTTCCTTCAGGTTTGGCTTTGTAAATATGTCATTTGCGTACCCAACGTGAAACTTTTTATGTCTTATTTGCCCATAGCACATGAGTTAGCATGTGGTAGGTCTTTGAACATTTGCTATTGTTCCTAGCTATTTTTTATAGAGGCATGGCTTCTCTTCAATCCCAGCTGCGGAATAGTGCATCTCCTACTGGCAGTGAGCCTCTTTGGCTTGCTTAATTGTGGTCGAGAGTCTATTTTCCATAGCATGGTGCTCCTCCAATTCCGCCTAGACCAGTTAGTTGTTACGAGCTATTCATTAACCAATTGGACCCTGTGGGAATGTCCAATAGGGAGGTCTTTACGTTCTTTTACACTTTGAATTCAATTCCTTCATTTTTTTCCTTTCTTTGCCCACCAAATTCCAATTTATGTGCATCATTCTCCTACCATAAATGCTGCAAGTGCAGCTTTGCCTATTTGGGTTCAATTTTTGATTGGGAAGAAGCTGTTTCATGATATTTTGACTAGGACAAATGCTAAGACCGGGGTTGAGATATATGCACCCTATTTTTTTCCTGTCAACTGGGTTTTGGCCAGACTTGGCATGTTCCTCCATATTTCTCAAAGAGCTTGACATACCGCTTTCATACTATAACCAAAACAGATGTTCATGTCGTTGATGCTCACAATATTCTTTTGACTTAGGGCTTTCCTATGGCACCTTTCAACTCCATTTCTGTTACTCAGTCGATTTTTGATCGACTTTGGCCGACAGTGAAGCGTAGATTGTTTACAATTGATGCCAACCGTGCTTTCCACTTGCTGGAGAATCCAGGGACTTCTTCTGTTTTTCCCACTCTTGTCATTCCTCCCACCTTAAAGAGTCATGTTTCTTCTGCAAGGTCCCCTCATGCTCGCGTCAAACGTTCCGCAGCAAATCCTGTTCCATTTGGCTCTTCCTCTGTTCAAACTGACATAACTAAAGATACTTCTAGCCACAAACAGCCATCTTCAGCTCTACTTAGTTTGCCTGATGATGATGATGGTGGTGATTATGATGATATTCCTCTCGTCCTCAAGAGAAAGGTAATGGACTATGTTTCTTCACGTAGAGCTTGTTCATTTGTGACGAATCTTTCATATGTTAATATGTTGCCTGGATTTTTCAGAAGGGTTCCACTTCTCTCTTGAAGGCTCTGCCTTCACTAGACCTTGTTTCACCATCTTCTACTAAGGTTTCCTCGTCCAAGTCACTTGGAGAGGGGATTTTAGCTACAAGCCAATTTGGAGAACTTCCATATTCCCAGGGTGCTGACCTCCCATGCGTTGAACCGGAAGGTAATACAAATTGTATGGTTACTTCTCTTGTCTATATTGTTGGATCGCAGCTCATTACTCATCATCGTTTGACTTCTGCAAAAATTCTTATAGATTTGCCAAGCTGTTGATGCGGTATCCTTTGATTCGCCTTTTATCTATGCTTTGTTTACTGTGATGGGAACGCTAACTGCTTACATTTTCCATGCAAGGTGTTGATGCCATTTTATGTTCCATCTAAGACATGTTTACCTCTTGAGAACGACGAAAGCAAGCGCTACCTTTGGCTTCTTTCCAGCCAGTCATCCTTCTATTTCATCTGTTGTCTTATCAGAAGAAAATATGAATGTCCTCAAGCAGTTATTGCTTGAGTATGTTGCCTTCATGGACATGGATATCAACCGGTCCAGTGCTTCTGGCCAAAATGATAATTTTGAACAACTGAGTGCAAAGATAGCTCAAACACTAGAGCTTCCCTCACTCAAGATTTCAACTGATTTCAAACTGATGTTGAAGGTTATTCATTTCGAAATCAGCTCCTTGATGGCTAGAAATGTTGAATTGAAACCCCAACAGGCTCAGTACATTCGTGCCTCAAATGAAAAGGAATCTTTATTCCAAGAGCTCGAGAAGACCAAGGTTCATTTAAACGAGATTTCTTCTGAGGTTATGATCGAAGATTCTTTGATGATGAAGCTGGCGGCATAAATGAAAGAGCTACAAGCAAGAATGAACGACTGCAGGGCTAGATTGGCTACTAAGGAACGTGCTGTTGCTCAAGAAGTTGAGCTACACAAGCCTTTGATTGAGCGTTACATGAAGTTGAAGGTTGATAAAGACTTTGTGATTGAGCTATCTAAGGCCTCTAATGAGCAAGGCGATGAGTGGGGAAAGTTTAGGGAACAGATGCGCTCTATGTGGGGGCAAGTTGTAATTAGGACATATTACTATTGACATTCTCTTGCGGGACGATTTCGTCCTATATTTTATTTTTGTAATTATGATTGGTAGCCATTGTCAACTAGAATTGTAATGACACCCAATTTTGTCAATTGAGTAATGTTTCCTTCATTTAGGTAATATCTTTTGCATGGATTTATAACAACATAATTGAAAGATGATGTAATCATCAACATTCCCGAAACTTTAATCACTAACCTCATATCATGTCCTCATATATTTCTTTTAGTGCACCTTTACAAAAAATGTTGAAATATTTTTTGGCCAATGAAGGTCTTTTCAGCGCCCTTGTTGAGAGTGCTTCTCAAAGGTCTTCTCAGCGCCCTTGCTGAGAGGCTTCTCAACCTTCCCCACCTATCATTGTAGCGATGCATTTAGGAAGGCACCGAAGGCCAATTTTCCCTTTTCTATTGTAGACCAATTGCTTGTTGAGAGTGCTTCTCAACCTTTCCGTCCATCATCGCAGCGATGCATTTAGGAAGGTAATGAAAGCCAATCTACCCTTTTCTGTTGTGGTTGATAGGGAAACAACTAGAGCCTCTTCAAATTGCGGCTAATTGTATCTTACTTGTTTTGTCTTTCTTGATTTGTAAGAAACATTTGATAATAAAAAATCTTATTCGAACGCATTTCACTCTTTCTTACTTGAACGTGATCGCTCAATTTATCTTATTATGACAATGTATTGCGTGTCTATATTTGTTCACTTTCCCATATGGAAGGAATATACTTTTTTAAGTACTTACCATTAATAAAATTTATATGTTTTGTGTCATCTAAATCCTTTAAATGGTAAGCTCCATTAGGCAATATGCTCTTCACTCTATATGGTCCTTCCTAGTTGGGCGACCACTTGTCGTACTTTGGATCTTTGCTATCCAAAGGGAGTATTGTTTTCCACACCTAATCGTTCAGGCTAAAGGAGTTGGCTACGACTTTTTTGTTATAGAATTTAGCCATCTTTCATTTTTGCACCCGCAGTCTATCTAGGACGTCCAATTTCAACTCGTCCAATTCCAACAAACTTTGGGTTAGTGATTCTGCATAATCACCATCACTTAAATTATTTTGTATGCCCACTCTAATCGACTGCATGTTAATTTTCATGGGCAACACCGTTTCTTGTCCATAAGTAAGTTGAAAAGGAGTTACCTTGGTACTTGAACGTGGTGATGTCCTGTAAGCCCATGAAGCTTTATTTAAACATTCATGCCAATTTCTGGCATTTTCATCTATCATCTTTCTTATGATATTTTTCAAAATCTTATTAGAAGATTCTGCTTGTCCATTAGACTGAGCGTAATAAGGAGTGGAGTTTACTAGCCTAACTCCAAACTCGCTCAAAAGTTCCTTCACTTGATCCCCATTTAAAGAAGTTCCATGGTCTATCATTAAAGTTTGTGGTATTCCAAACCTAGAGATAATGTGGTCACAAATGAAATCTATAGTACTTTTCTCAGCTCAGAGATCTCCCTCAAAGGTATTGCATCTACCCATTTAGTGAAGAAATCCGTTGCAACTATTATAAATACATGTTACTTGAACGATGAATGATAAATCTTAATATATCGCCCAACCTTTAAACGGCCAGAGCTTAATAATAGGTGTCATATCTATTGCGACGCTCTTTGTATTGAGCCATACTTTTGGCATGATAAACAACTTCTTGCATACTGAACGCGTGATTCTCCCATCTTGGGCCAAAAATACCCGTTCCTAATAATCAACCACCTCATTCTTTGGCCAGCCTGATGAGCTCTACATATACTTTCATGCACTTCAGTCCTGATTACTTTGGCTTCTTGTAAACTTACACACTTTAATAACACACTATCTGGATGTTTCTTGAATAACTCATCGTCTATTAGTATGTAATTCAATGATCGTAGTTTCATTTTTCTATTTTTCTCTTTGTTGGATTCTTTTAGAAATCTCCTTATTTCCTCCCTCCAATATATTGCATCCCCGTCTTCTATGCAATGAACATTGATTTTTCTCGCCTTCCGTTGTGTTGTAGGCAAGATTACCCCATACTCATAATTGGATTCTACATTTAGCTTTTTTTAGTAACCCGACGCCATTTGGGCTAATTCACTTGCCAAATCGTTATACATCCTACTAACATATTGAAGCTCCATTTGATAAAATTCTTCTACTAACTCGTGGGCGATTTCGTAACGGTTTATGATAGAATCACTTTGGCATTTAAAATCACCAATCAACTGGTAAATCACTAATTGGAAATCGCCCTTAACAATTATATTCTCTACTTTCAATTCTAATAGCAATTCTAATCCTACAATCAAAGCTTCATATTTAGCCTGATTGTTGGTACATATTCTATCCAAAGTGAAAGCAAATTTGTAATAAACTCCTAGAGGATTTATTAAAACAATTCCTACCACTGCCCCTCCGGAAGTTTTTGATCCATCTAAGTACAAAATCTAAGGTTTTAATTCGAATGAATCCACCTCCAATTCAATTTCTTTGGGCATATCAAGGCATGGATGATCGGTAAAAAGTTAGCCAATGCTTATTTTTGACTGGCTTTTGGGATATGTTTGTATTTTTTTACAATGTCAAAGTCCAAAGGCCTATCCTTTGGTGTAAAATGGGACGAGAAAACATATACTTAACCAAATTAATATTGGAAATCAAACAAATAGTCACAGGCCGTAAATAGACCCTTAGTTTAGTACACGTGAAATATAAAGCTAAACATAACTTTTCAACAGTAGAGTAGTTACATTCACATTTTGTTAATTGCCTACTCAAATAATAGATCGCCATTTCTTCACCAAACTGATCTTCCTGCGCGACCATTCCAGCTATTGATTCTTGTTCATCCGATATGTACATTTTCATTGGTCGTCCTTGGATAGGTAATACCAACACTGGTGGACTTGACAAATATAACTTTAGGCTATCAAAAGCCTTTTAATGTCCTTCCTTCTAGGCAAACTCGTCCTATTTTTTCAGCTTTAAGAGAGGCGAAAAAACTTTCGTTCGCCCTGCACAATTGGAGATAAAACATCTTAAAAGTTTATTTGGCCTAAGAACCTTTGCAATTCTTTCTTATTACTAGGTGGTTTGGCCTTCAAAATGGCCTTTGCTCTATTTTTATCGAGTTCGATCCCTCTTTTGTGCACTAAAAATTCAAGAAAACTCCATGCATTAACACCAAATGCACATTTTAAAAGGTTCAATTTCAACTTGTATTACCTCATTCGCTCGAATGAGCGTCTTAGTTGTTAAAAATGGTCTTCCTCTTTAACTGATTTAACCACTATGTCATCTATATATACCTCAACAAACTGGCATATCATGTCATGAAAAATTAAATTCATTGCTCTTTGATACGTTACCCCTGCATTTTTCAGGCTAAAAGGCATAACTATCCATTCAAAGCACCCTAAAGATTCAGGGCACCTAGAGACAGTTTTATGTATGTCTTCCTCAACTATGTAGATTTAGTTATAACCTGAGTATCCATCCATGAAAGAATACATTATGTGTATGACAGTTGAATCTACTAAAGAATCTACCGTAAGCATTGGATATTAATCTTTAAGTGTTGCTAAATTTAAGTTCTTAAAATTTATGCACACCTTAATATTATCATTCTTTTTTAATACATGTACAATATTAGACAACCATTCAACATCTAATAAATCCCGCTTTTAACAATCGTTCTATCTCTTTCTTTACTTCAGGCAATACTTTAGGGGCAAAGCGCATAAGATGTTGTTTATGAGGTTAAAAGTTTGACTTAGTTGGCAACCTATGTTCAATCAAATCTCTATTTAAATCAGGCATATGTTCATATTCCCAAGCAAATCAATCTTTATATTCCTTTAATAAAGCAATTAACTTGGTACTTATCTCTTGACTGAGCATCTGGCTGACGAATGTTAGCTGATTTTCTCCTTCGTCACCAATGTTCACCTTTACCAAACGATCTTGTGCTTGAGCATGCCCAGGTTTTGAAACTCCCAATACTTCTCCATCTGAGTTCCTTGGAGATACTTCTTCTTCTAGACAATCCACCTTGTTGATTTCTCGGTCAATATTTTGCTCCAACTCGAACACTGCTAACTTGTTCCTTAATGTCTCCAGTGCAGCTTCCACCTTCATCTTTTCCTTACATTCCTTACTGAAAGCCACTAACTTGACTTTGAAGGCATGAATATTGGCCATATCTTTTTGCCACTGACAACTCATTTGATCTCACTGATTATCTTTTTGCCAATTACTGGCTCTTTGAGGGCCACTATGTTTGGCCTTATTTGATTGAAGATTTCAGTAAGAGCGTCTACTAAGAATGGTTCTTCGCTCTGCGCGACAATCTGGGTCCCTTTCCCATCTTGAACTATCTGACATGTCCATAATTTTCTTCGTACATGAACCTTTCTACTGAATTTACTTTTGCAACGAAGGGTCTGTGGTCCGCCTGCACAATTTCTGCTTGGCCTTTGTCGTTCCAAAATACCAAGCAATGAAGGTATGCAGGGACTTCCATGAATCCAATCTTTTCCTAACAGCACATTATAACTGGTGGGACCATCAATTACAAAGAAAATTGTGGTCCTAGTAGTTGTCCCCACAGTTATATCTAGTGGCATAACCCCTTTAGCTGAAGTTGTTCTCCCATTGAAGCTTGTAAGAATAACTTTTATTGGAATCATGTTACTTTCTGTCTTTGCGAATTTCCTCATCATACTGGACGGGATGGTGTTAATGGCTGTTCCGTTGTCAATAAATACTTTCTCCACAGGTATACCATTAACTAAGGCCTTTATGTATAATGGCCTCAAATGCTTGGTTAACTTCACAGTTGGTCTCTTGAAAACGACTTTCTCGACTGCATCTATTTCCACTTCCTGTTCATCCTCTGTTGATTGGTTGCTGCGTGACAAATCCACGTGTAACACTTCATCTTGGGTCTCTGCTTCTTGGACTCCTTCCTTATTCTCTTCTAATGCTTCTTCTTCGATTATCTAACCTGTAGGAGGAGGCAATATCCTTGGAGGTGATCCGTATTTCTTAGCATGAGGCACCTTCACTCTCCTTTTTGGCGTTCCATATAGTACATAGAAATCAAATGAACGCCCAGATGGTTCGCCCAGTAGATCCACCTCACGGACACCTTTCTAATGCAACTGCTTTAGCAGTGTATTGCGCGATACCCCTCTTCTTCTCCTCTCTGCTTCCAAGTTAATTTCCACCTCCATGTCGTCATGTCGTCACCCTCTTCTTCACAATGTACTGCCTGAGGTGTTTGGCCTTCTTCACATTCCAGCACAAATGCTTCTTCCTCACTTGCTTCTTTTTTATCTTTTTCGTTCTGTACTTTTGAACTCGTTGGCTAGCAAATAATTGTTAGCTACAACAAGAGGTAGGGTCCCAAATTGAATGGCGAGAGGTTGCTTTGGACCATCTTCATCTTCAGGCTTCTTCTCTCGTTCGAACTTTGATCTTACAGAGGAACTTTCTGACAACTCTTCCACTGATTCACCTATACTGGCCTCTTTATCACTGATAAGTGTGTTTTTACACACTTATTAGGCACTTTTTGGAAGCTAATTATAATTGAAATTGAATGTATTTCTATTCATAATTGTGTAATTTTTACTTTTGTAGACAAAAATCCCGACAAGAAAGAGAACGAAGCAA
>CAIGRO010192004.1:0-15720 GCA_903798355.1 Fraxinus baroniana
ATAATTTCTTTGAATTAAGAAAATATTGAATTGTATCAGAACGAAGAGTATTTCTATTTACTCCAACGTACTTCAATTGAAAATATCGTTTGATGTAGTTAACGAAATGTTAATCGTCCACTATTACTAGTGGCAACGCACCTCAGTTGAAAATATTGTTCTTTGCATGATAAAAAGGCCTTAGGTCTCTTCTGCTCCTTTTGGAAGAATTGCAAAATTTAAAATAATAATATCATACAAAGCAAACGACGTCGCAAGAAAGGGGCCTGCAGTTCAGTTTAGAGTTCCGAGTAGCGCAACGAACTTTACTACTTTTGAGGCATTGTTCGTTACTCATCGCCTCCAAAACATCAAAACAAGAAACATATAAATCTGAAAAGTAGTATACAGGACTATCTTTTTGGGACGGAGGGAGTAAATAAGATAAAAAAATCTAAAACAAAAGAAGAAATGGCTGCAAGAGAAAGGGATAGAGACATAGAGCTTCTGTTACCAGTGGCGAACATAACAGAAACCGCACCTCCGCCTCCGGTGGCTGCTCCGCCACGTCGTACGTCCGGCAAAGAGGTCTCATTTCTATTAAAAATGAGAAATATAACTGTTTATTGAGGAAATATTTTGACATTATATTGATATTTATATGGATAAATTTGATCCTTTTTGTATGTAAGGGTTTACGTGCCCATCGATGATCTTTTGATACACAAAATAAATCTACTAGAATTGCTGGTTGTGAGGGTTCCAAAGTTTAATTGAGGCCTTAATTCAGCAAAAAAAAAAAAAGAGTGANATATTTATATGGATAAATTTGATCCTTTTTGTATGTAAGGGTTTACGTGCCCATCGATGATCTTTTGATACACAAAATAAATCTACTAGAATTGCTGGTTGTGAGGGTTCCAAAGTTTAATTGAGGCCTTAATTCAGCAAAAAAAAAAAAAGAGTGAAGAAGAAGATTTTATCTTTAATTATTTGTAAGATTGGTCTTTTTGGAAACTACTATGGCACTGCATATTTTTCCCCTGCACGTCAATTTGGAGTATGGAAAGGTTGAATTCATTTTGTTCCCCACTTCAATGTTTGGGATGTTTGACTGATGGTGCACTCAAGCTTTTTGTTTTCCTTCATTGTAGGCGTTCTCCAAAGTAATTCGTAGCTGGGCTTCGAAAAAGTTTATGTCGGGATGGTAATCTTCCTAGACTCAACTTTGTTTTGGTTCAAATTAATGTAATGTATTTTCATTTTATTTCCTCCTGCACATCCCATACTGGTACAGATTAAGGCATCTGAAATGTAGTTTGTTGATTGCATTTTGGAAGTTAAACATTCAAGTCATGTCCCTCGTTTATGCATAATTTTTCTTGTGATAGAAATGGCATTGGCTTTCACATATAGCATGATAGATGAGTCGAAGTATTGACACAGAAATCAGTTTTTTTCTGATGCAGTAAAATTTGGGGATTTATGTTTGCAGTGTCATTCTGTTTCCAATAGCTGTTACATTCTACATCACTTGGAGTTTTATCCATGTTATGGATTTCTTCTCTCCAATTTATAATCTTTTGGGAATCAATGTTTTCGGTAAGTAGGTTCTTAACATTCCGCTGCCAAATTAGATTTGATACTACTGAAAGATTATGTACTGTTTGCATTTGAAAGTCTAAACAACTAAATTTATGTTCTATTTTTGCATAATTTATATTATAACTTCTTGTTATTCTAATTGATTGGTCAATCTGCAGGTCTTGGATTCATCACTTCTATTATCTTCATCTTCTTAGTTGGCATTTTCACGTCATTTTGGTTAGGAGCCTCCTTACTTAGTCTAGGGGAATGGTTAATTAAGAAAATGCCACTTATAAGCTACATATATTCTGCCTCCAAGCAGATAAGTGCAGCAATATCACCTGGTAAGTACATATCCATTCATTCACATTATTTACCCACGGCCATTTTCTACGCTTGAACATTAGTGGCATGAATACAGATGAAAGCTCAAGTGCCTTCAAGGAAGTTGCCATCTTGAGACATCCACGCATTGGAGAATACACATTTGGCTTCATTACTTCAACAGTTGTTCTTCAGAAGACATCTGGAGAAGAAGAACTCTGCTGCGTCTATATACCGACTAACCACCTCTATCTTGGGGATATACTTCTCATGAACTCAAAGGATGTAATGAGGCCAAATTTGTCCGTTCGAGAAGGAGTTGGCATGAGTCTTACTATCAGGAAATAAGGCCAATGGCTTCTTTTTTCGTAGTATGGTTGCTAAGGATCAAAAGTTAATTTGGACCATTCAGTAGATCCGACAATGGACTGAACGCAGCGTGTCTTTTCACTTTGTTGTGCAGAAATTGTCATCTCTGGGGGCACATCAGTACCTAAAAAAATAGCTGTGCTGGACTCACAATCCATCCCAACAGCAAGAATGGTACTGCATGGTATTATACTTTACTTACTATTGCTCAATGTGCTGAAGTCACAATTCTTGCAGGTCCACCTAGATTCAGTCCATTAACAAGTAACAACAGCACCAGAAGTTCTCAAAGAAGTACCATAAATACGTGGAGATTGAGGCAGTTGAGTTCCAAAAAGATAAGTGAAATCAACGTGATAAAAATTTGAAAAGAACATTTAGGAATGGATTATGGAGGATTGAAGCTCTCGTACGAGTTTTTGTAGAGCTCCTGTATGAGATGTTGCAACTCTTCGTAGGTTTCAAGGAATCAGAACGTGGTGATCAAAGCAAGAAAACGTCAACAGAAAAATAATCCAAAGGAGGAGTTTTGCTATATATTTCTTGTGTTTGGACGAGATTGATGGATTATATTTGACTTGCGAACAACTTAAGTGCTAAATTTCACTTGATGAACCAGATCCATTAATGGTTCGATGAATAATGTTGATATATTTGTTTTAATTATTGATCTCTTTGAGATTCTTCAAATGTATATTGCTTCCTATTTTAAAAAGTCACTCTTTAAATTACGCTCCAAGAAACTCTTTAAATTAATATTTTTAATTTAGAGAGTAAGTTTGACTTTTCATTCTCTATAATTAAATGTAGTCAAATTATTTCAATTTTTAATAAGACAAAATAATAAAATAATTTGGTGGGAAGCGGGTGAAAATAGAAGATACGAAAAAGTAACAAATGTTTTTTTGGAATATTAAAGTTAAATGTTAAATATAAAGAGCAAGTTAAAGTACTTAAATTTTTTCTCTCCAAATATATAGATGCTATCTAAGTTGTAAAATATGCTCCTTAAAAACAGAATCTTTCGGAAATGCTCTTACATGATATGTTTGGATAAGTGGATAGTACTTTTGACTTTATTAGACTATGTGGTCAAAAATAAAGTTTAATAATTTATAAGTGAATTATAATTCATTAATAAATTATCCGAAAGCCTAAATATATGCTAATAGGCTATCTTATTTATCACTGAAATATAAGGGCCATAGATATTCATTACGTAAAACAAGAAATTTCATGAAGTTCAAAATTAATTGAATAAAACATAATGCAAGTTTAAAAATCAAATCCATTGTCGTCCAGCGGTTAGGATATCTGGCTTTCACCCAGGAGACCCGGGTTCGATTCCCGGCAATGGAACTTTTTTTTTTTATTATTTTTCAATCTTTTAGATTGTCGTAAATCAACGACGTCGTTTCACTATGCTTTAGCAGAACAAAGATTCGCCGGCCAAAGAGTGCGAGATGCATCAGTATCCGTATATAGCTTAACTTTTTACACGTGCGACCTTTTTTTGTTTCTTTTTATCAGTTTCTTTCTGAAGAGCTATTTTGCCTCACTTTCCCTCATTCTACATACTACAGTCCCACAAACTTGTGTTTCAATTGCGAAATTGCGTTGAAATCCTGGTAGATGGCGTCATATTCTCCAATCTGTGAAACCGGACCATGGAAGGATTTGACGGTAAATTCAAATTTTCACCTCTCGGCATTTTCCGATTTAATTTAGGCGTGTCTATTTATGTGGCGTACTTGTGCATTGCCAGGCACATGTTGAGGACATTAAGAAGACCCATTTGCGTGAATTGTTATCTGACACCGAGCGATGCAAGTCTATGATGGCGTATGATATTTGGAAGTTTGAGTTTAAGATCGGGCTCTATGTAGTTACATGTGTTAATATTTTTATTATTTTTTTGGGTGCAGCGAATTTGATGGGATTTTGTTGGACTATTCAAGGCAATGTGCCAATCTTGATACCTTGGATAAGCTCCACAATTTAGCAGAGGTGAGATAGAGTTGAACCATTATTTTTTGCGAGGGAATATAGAATGTTGAAAACTTATTAATTATAATGGTGTGGTGATTCAGGCAGCTCATCTCAAAGAAAAGATTAATCGGATGTTCAATGGAGAACGTGTAAGTCGAGGTTTTATTTTGCTGAATTTTGTCACATATAGTTCAAATCAAATGTTTTCAAGTAGTTTGTGTCGTGTAAAACAATGTCTTAGGTAGATCACTGGTGTCAGGTGAGTGATTGTGATTAGTTACCGTCTGCTAAACTTGTTGACAAAATTAAAATGAAAAATGAAAAGAGTTTTAGGCTTTCTTTGGTTAATAACCTTTCCTACAATATCTATCTTTTAATTGTTCTAATTGGTCAAACTCGTTAATCAGTTACTCTGGCATTTGTCATCTAACCCATACTCTTTGGTTATGTGGCTTCTTCAGATAAATAGTACAGAAAATAGATCTGTCCTTCACATAGCACTCCGTGCTCCACGGGATTCAGTTATAAATAATGATGGGAAGAATGTGGTCCCTGATGTTTGGCAAGTCCTAGATAAGATCCGAGATTTTTCTGAGAGGATTCGAATTGGTGCCTGGGTAATTCTCGCATCAAATATGATCTTTATCAGTTTGGTTGTTTCGCAACGTCTTTATACTAAGTTGTCTGGAAAAATGTTAGATTGGAGCCACTGGTAAGGTGTTGAAAGATGTAATTGCTATAGGAATTGGTGGCAGTTTCTTAGGACCTCTGTTTGTGCATACGGCACTTCAAACAGGTTGATACGATGCAATTGCAGCATTGTTAATACCATAGCATTTTACCTTTTCCCATATCTGTTAACTTTATATGTCTACAACCAATGACATGACTCATTCAACTTAAATTTGGTGGCATGCAGATCCAGAAGCTATTGAATTTGCACAAGGTCGTCAACTGCGTTTGTAAGTGTAACTATCTTGCCCGAATATTTAGTGTAGCTTTAGAGCATCAATGGCCTAAATTGGTATTTCTGTCGCCTAAATTTATTTTAATTTAGGAAAATCCAGCCTCTGATGCTGTATTTAGCAGAATTTGAATTGAATATTGCCCAAGCTAGTATAGAAATCCCTAAAATAATCACTTTCTCAATCGAGTGTTTGACACGTTGCTCTTTTTGTTGTTTGGAGCTGTAAATCTGGACTATCAATTTTCCATGTCAGGGATATGAAAGCCTGTTAAGTGAAAAATCTTAAATCAAATAAACCATATTTTTAGGTACTAGTACACTCGGTAAATTGTGGAAGCTTTAGCAATGGTTATCATCATGTTGATATTTGGTGCATTGTGAAGGGGGGTTTAGTTCTTTCCTGTTTTCTGATAGTAGCTCTCTCTCATTTTCCTTTTCTCTTCTTTGTGTTGGGTGGGTAGGGTTTCAATTTAACTTCAGATAAATCATCCATGTTCAAAGGGTACTTGTGAAAAGGACTTGGTCCTTCTTCGTCTATTTGGATAGCTTTCTGTAGATTTTAAAGTCTCTGGATTTATGATTTGAGGTCCAATAAAGTTCTTTGTAGCTGGGATGCATTGCGTCTGAAACTGATGATTACATATTTTTAGAGATATTATGGTTGTTGAAGCTTTAATGGGCCACACTTGAACTTCACCATGCACTGAAATATGCAACTATAATGATTTACTACTATTTAGCTGATTCTGCTCTCTTTTTTACCATTTTCTTGCTTAAGCCTTGCAAATGTCGATCCAATTGATGTTGCAAGAAATATTGCAGGCTTGAATCCTGAAACCACACTAGGTATCTCATTTTTCTATATCCTGTATTTGCTATGTCAGTGCTTTATGGACAAGATTTGTAGAACTCTTGGAATTTTAAAACTACTTTTTTCCTTTTTGTTGTAATCTATTGCAGTTGTGGTGGTTTCAAAAACTTTCACTACATCTGAGACCATGTTAAATGCCAGGACGCTGAGGGAATGGATATCAGCTGCCTTGGGGTGAGTATAATTAGAATAATCTAGATTTGCTGTTTTTAATGAAATTACTATTCCATGCCTACAGATACATCATATTCCTGTCCCCAACCTTTAGTTGAAAGCTGAGATAATTGTAGTGTTATTAATGTGAATATATATTTTTTAGGAACTTCATGTCCTTTTTTTGCATAGTGCTGTTTTTATGTTATCTCATTTCATGTTAACAATTTCCTCTTGTGCTATCTAGCATCTAACACATGAGACTACTCTGTCTATGAGTTTTGAGCTTCATTATTTATAAGATAATAGACTAAATTAGCATGAAAATCTTTTTTATGTTTTTAGTTCTGCCCAATGTTTTTGCTATAAATAAGATCTTTGGATTTATCAACTCAGTTTTTTATTGAAACCGCCCATATAGTGTCCCTGAAAATTTATATTTGAGGTATAGAATATTGTCTATGAGGTCACGACAAATGACCATGTTCCATGTCTGAAAATCTTAACTATTTATTCTTTTGGCTGAAAGAAGTGCATTGAACTTTGGGACATATCCAAAACTTTTCCGATGAGGTGGATGGGGAGTGAGGAATACATTATGTGGGCTCTCTTAGAATGGGAAATAATGAACTTACTATTTACTCATAAGAGTTTCTTTGTTATATGACTTGATATAGCTATTCGCTACTTGCTAGGATAGTTTCAAATTTTGGATCCTTCTAAAATCTGATCCTCTCAGATACTATCCACGTTTATCTACCTAATTTCATCTATATATCTCTCTTAACACAATTCTAGGCCTCAAGCAGTGGCAAAGCATATGGTTGCTGTCAGTACTAATCTCATGGTGTGGTTATTATCTTCTCTCACTTCTCTTATCTCTTTTCATTGTTTAAATAATTTTTTGTGTCAATCTAACTTTTACGAAGTGTTCCGTATATGTAATTTTTAATATTAAACTCGAAGTGCTTTCTATTATGCTACTCCTTTTTGTATTCAGGAACTCATATTTCTTTAGCCTTGGTTCAATACTAACATCGTAGTTTTAAAACTCAGTTATCTTGGTTGGATAAATAAAAGTTTTGGCAACTCAGAGAGAGAGTTGTCTGTGGTCTGAGTAAAGTGGAAAGTTGGTTCCCTCGTGGATTCAACTTTGAAACTGTCCATTTGCAAGTATATCTGAAAACTGGAATATGGAATTACGTACTTCCTGTCACTATTGACATGAGTATTATTGGTCCGAGTTAAACAATGAGTCCCAAATATTCAATACGCTTGTCAATTAAATAGTTCAGGGTTTTCCTCCCTGAAAAAATGACTAGTAACTTGTTCGAATCCTCCTAGGTTTTACAAATGCTTATCCCCATAATCAAAGGTCATGAAACTACTAAATATTTTTCAAATATCTTGTGGAATAATGTATTGTTGAGTTATACAGAGGGGGATGTGGTGAATGACGTGGGTGGTGTTTTGGTTGGAATTAGCTCGGCTACTTGTCTTCTTGCTGTTTCATCGAATGAGTAACTGCAAACTTTTACTGCTTTTAGATGAATCCAGACTCATTGTTTGAGCAACAGTCACGGATTGCTATGTTGAATCCCAGATGAGGGTTTGAGACTAGGTTTAGTGGCGCTGCTGGTGGACCTATTCAGATATTCACTGTAGAAGGCACAGGAAAGTGTGAAAACTCAAATTATCTTTCCTTTTCCTTGGCTTCAGCCTTCATGGGGTCAAGAAAAGGATTGAAGTATAGATTAACTTGTTTTATAAATAAGTTATGGCAATATTTTTGTTATCATATTTATTACTACGTTATACATTTGATTCAGATGTTAAATCTAAGAATTGACTATATGACTTCGTTATGACCTCTCAAAGTCTTTCGAGTGTCCTCAACCCATTAACTTGCCAAGATGAACTTGAATTCTGTGTCTATATATATATATAGAGAGTGGATTAAATAAATTGGAATTTCTCTTTACCTATTCGGTGTACCACCTCTTAAATTCATCAACTTATTTATATCTCCTTTTTTAATGCAGCTTGTAGAGAAGTTTGGCATTGATCCAAATAATGCTTTTGCATTCTGGGATTGGGTGGGAGGCCGCTATAGTGGTAGGTGTCTTTGGTTTTTTGGGTAATTCCTGCTCTAGAGTGATTCGTAATTGGTCTCTAAATTGCTGTTTGCAGTTTGCAGCTCTGTTGGAGTACTACCTCTTTCTCTGCAATATGGATTTTCAGTTGTGGAGAAGTACAGTAGCATACTCTTTTCTTTGTTTAATCACTCATTTACCGAGGATTTTATGGATTCAATGAACAAAACTATATGATTTGACATGCTAGATATTCTAGTACAGTTTTGCATAAAGTCAAATTTCCTATGATGTGATTATTTGTTTAAAAAGTGCTTAATGGTCTGGATAATTCAGTGTAGTGTGACATTAAGATTAAGATGAATTTCACAGTTGGATTTAGGTCTCGACAAGGCTAATGATCTGTGTGAGTTTTTGTTAGACATTATATTTTTTACTTTATGAAGATAACTGATAAGAACCTGAACAATTTCAACTCACACAATTTAACATCTAACTCAAGGCAATGAGAACTGAAAAGAAATTGCATTCACTAGCATTTGATTAGCAATTGAGAACCACAGTACAAGAAAAACTACTGTGAGATTAACAAGGAATTGAAATACAGATATTTGGCATTCGAGAGGCCAATTCTCTCCTAATGAAGTTACTAATTTCTGCCTGCCTTTTCCAGTGATCATTATCCCTATTTATAGTTGGTTGTCTAACTAACTCAGTGAATGCGCCTGTGGTTGTTTCTGTCAAGTCCCTATTCTGCCCTTGCTCCTTTCTTACGCCTTTGGTATGTCACGTGGACAGCGGGTCTATCAGTGTAGTGTGACATTAAGATTAAGATGAATTTCACATTTGGTTTTAGGTCTCGACAAGGCTAATCATCTGTGTGAGTTTTTGTTAGACATTATATTTTTTACTTTATGAAGATAACTCTACTAATATTAGGTAGAATAATAATAAACAAAGCGTTATTCACAATAATATAGAACCTTAGTTTTTTTTTTTTTGATAAGTAAAGAATAAAATAGAACCTTAGTATTCAAAAAGAAAAATGTTTCGTGGGCTTAGGATTAAAACAAAGTTCATGTTTAGCAAAGCTTAAGCTAAAATTTAAGTTGGTTAAACATACTTTTTATCTATACATTTCGTAGGACTCACAATTACTATCCATTAATTATCACGCATTCCGTAGGACCACAACTTATAATCTACGAGAAGTTTTACCGAACATACTCAAAAGTTGTGTGACCTCGGTTAATAGAGCTGTTTACATTTTTGGGATGCTTTTAGGTGGTTGTTTTCCTTTTAGCAATGTTCAGTTATGCACAGTTACATTTTTTAATGACCTTGATTTTCTGTATTTTGTTTTCATTTGTTTGGACCAATAGCTCCTGACATGTTTCATTTTTTTTTTCCTTTTGCATGAAGGTTCTTAAAGGGAGCTTCAAGTATTGATCAACACTTCTATTCTGCACCTTTTGCGAAGAATTTACCAGTATATACCTTTCTTCTAGCTGCTTTACTGCACTACTTATTGTATATGCAATTGAATAGCCTTCTATTAGGGATCTAGTCATGTAACATCTAAGCTAGGGTCTAAGAAATGTCACCTGAGAGCATTCTCTGTATCTTTTGGTCTCCATATGTGGCAAAATACATACCTGGCTTCTTTTTTCTTCCTTTATTTTTTGTATTTTTAGTTCATTTTATGATCTTGCGGATCTTGTCAGTCCTGGATTTCATGTTTTCGTTTTCATCTATAAAATGTTTCACCGCATAGTCTGCCTTGGACTTTTCTTCTTATACAACTCATTATACCGCTGATGTGCATAAAATTATTCCTTCAGGTGCTATTAGGTTTGTTGAGTGTTTGGAATGTATCATTCCTCGGATTTCCTGCAAGAGTAAGTTTAATATATTGTGAAGTCTCTGTAAATTTCCATCTTTTGAGGTTCCTCCATTGAACTTTTTACTGGCTGAACCATATCAATGAGTCCTTACTCAATTTCAGGCCATTTTACCTTATTCTCAAGCACTGGAGAAATTCGCACCCCATATTCAGCAGGCATGTTTACCATGACGGTTTCTCTCTCATTTTTCAAATAATGTTGCTTGCACATCTTTCTGTATGCTTTTTTGGAAGGATGCTTATGCCTTCCTAATATTGTTAAATTCAGGTTAGCATGGAGAGCAATGGAAAAGGGGTATCAATAGATGGTGTGTCTCTTCCCTATGAGGCAGGTGAAATTGATTTTGGCGAACCAGGAACAAATGGCCAACACAGCTTTTACCAATTAATTCACCAGGTAAATGACGTTTAATCGTAGAAGCCATCGATGCATGCAGTAACTTCAGCTTCAGCAGAAAGGGGAAGTTTCGTGCACCATGCTTCTGTATTTGTCATTATGTATTGTTTCGCCTAATTCCACCTGGAAAATAAAGGAGGTTGGAAAATACGAGGGAGAGAGATGCTGTTCAAGGCCTAAACTTCTGGCTTATTGTGTAGTCAAGTCATTTCTCTGTTTTCTGATCCTTTTTCTGCCTGGAACTACATGTACCAAATTTGGGGACCATCCCCTTCTACATGTGCTTGTTTACTGTGGCCATTCTCTGTTGAAGTGAAGTACAGTTCATTGACTCAGGCTATGAAAATTTTGGTGTCTTAGGCTGGACAGGTGTACATATTTTGTAAATGTAACTAATTTTTCTGAAATTTACTGCATGGATAGAGAGCACCAAATTCTGGATATCAGAAGTGTCCTAGAAATATGATTCGAGTATCGGATCTTAATGTGCTCTAATTGAAGTGCAATGGAAACTTTTTTATGTAATCAAATCCTGATTTAAAATCCAACTTTTGTATTTACTATTTAATAATGCATTTAAGTAATGATACTCCTCTTTTATGTCCCTCTTGTAAAACCTCATCTCCCTTGATATTATTTTTCTTATAAATGTTTTAACATGTAACTTATCATGTATTATGGGCATAACTTTTGCTGGTGTTAAATAGTTATGCAAATTCCAAGTTTAACTTTTGAACATCTGAGCAAATGTGCGTTGACTATCTTCAGTTCAATTAGGCACTTAGGAAATGTAACATGACCAGAAATGTTCAAGAGACTTTATTTGTTGGTCTCCATTAACAGATATTTCATAAATCGGGGTGCCTACACTTATTATTTATTACAGAATCTCGTGAAGGTATTATTGCCATGAATCATCATGAAAATGAATCGTGAAGTTTTCATTTGAATCCTTGTCTATCTGCTGGACTTTCAGGGTCGTGTCATAACTTGTGATTTTATTGGTGTGGTTAAGAGTCAGCAACCTGTTTACCTGAAAGGTATTAATTTCTTTTCTGTATCTCCTTGCTTGGCACAAACTTGCGTTTACTGTTTACAACATGAAGATAATTGATGCTTGGCAACATTTAGTCAACTTGCTTTTACAGGTGAAATGGTTAGTAACCATGATGAACTAATGTCGAACTTCTTTGCACAGCCAGATGCCCTTGCTTATGGGAAGGTAGGAATTTTTTGGGTGGTATTTGTCAGATCCCTTCACTGGGTTATATCTATCCAAAATTCAATTTTTTTGTTGTTCTCGTGCGGCTGTAAATTGGAAATGAAGTATGCCACACTTTTGAAGTTACGTTGTCTGTGTTTTATTTATTTTTTGACATATTCATATAGCTTTCTTTCTTTCTGCTGCATTCTCATATTATTGAAGCTTCTCAGTATCATTATTCTAATCGTAGTTCATTTTCTTCCAGACTGCAGAACAGCTGCTAAAAGAAAATGTTCCTCTGCCTCTTATTCCACACAAGGTGGTTTATTGAAGTTTTTTTAGACTGTAACATTTTACTACAGTTTGATGTTTAGACTCACAATTTGACTCCCTCTTGTAGACTTTCTCTGGAAATCGACCTTCTTTCAGCCTTCTACTTCCTTCGTTGAATGCTTACAACATTGGACAGGTTTGTTATTTAGTTTTTCTTCTGCAAATTACACTGTGCTTGGTCTTTCAGAGTGTTTTATAGGTTTTAATTTGTGAAACTAATATATAAAAGGTTGCATATTTCAAACTGGGGTCAATTAAATCCTGTAATGATGAAAGCTCGAAATAACATAATATCCTCAACACCTTATATTTTTTCTTCTCAGTTTTTCTTGTTAGTATGGTTTATTTATTGCATTTCGGGTGCTCCCTATGTCTCGGTATTACACTGCAATAATAATGTAATCTTGCTGAAAAATTGGAATATCTGTAGATGTGCCTAATTTTCAAATTTTATATTATGTTGCCAGTTACTGGCAATTTATGAACACAGAATTGCTGTGGAAGGCTTTGTATGGGGTATCAATTCCTTTGATCAGTGGAGCGTGGAATTGGGGAAGGTATATCTAGTGGCAATAATTTTTGCATTTCTATTTTTCATTATTTTTGCTATGTGATGTTGATTTGTCATAACTGAATAATTTTTATGATTTCTAAATATAAATAAATTGCAGTCACTGGCTACTCAAGTTAGAAAGCATCTTCATGCATCTCGTAAGAAAGGTGAACCAGTTGAAGGCTTCAATTTCAGCACTACAACAATGTTGACAAGATATCTACAGGTATGGAAGTGAGCCTCTTTCAATGGACATGCTTTTATCTGCTTTAAATCCTTATAGGGAGAGAGACAATTTATCCATCCGCAAAAATATATCTGGCTGTTGAAATTTTATTTGCGAAGAGGAGAAAAATGAGTCGTGGCATCATTGCAGAGTTTAAAATGAATTAATTAATTGATACATTGGGACTTCGAATTATGCCATATTCTGTCACCTGAGGAGGTTATGTTTGAATCAGAAAGGTCTGTTCAGAAAATATGTTGTCTTATCGTGTAATACATTTCTAAAGTTTTTAAATAACATTATCTAAAAAGATGGTTAGCAGAACAAGTGAAGTTTAAAAGAAAGGAAGGAAAAAAGTTTGACAATTTTTTTATTCTATAGCATAGACCATTCTATGTCAAAGTCGTGGTGGAAGATATAGGAAAGGTTGATGAGTGAGCTTAATCAATGGATTGATTTATTACCCATTTAAAAGGTCGATTGTAAAAATACAGAGATAACTAAATGATTTGGGACTAATATATTTTTGTTTTCAAAATTTTACAAAAACCGGGATAGGATTTTTGGAAGGCTTCATTGAGAGACATTTTTAAGTACTCCTGGAGTATGAAAACTCAATTCTCCCTGCTACTATTCAACTGACATATATATTATTTATCCATGTCTGAGTTGTTATTCAATTCATGTGTCAATTAAATAGTGGTTGGGAAGATTGAGTTCTCCAAACTCCCCTTTATGACTGCGTAATGTAGAAGATCACTCATCATGACAAAGGGCGACTTAAAGGTTTAATTAAGTTTCATCGACTATTATAGAGATGATATTTGTTCCGTTTCAATGTTTATAGCATTTCTTACACAAATTCATTGTTCATGGCAGGGAAGTGCTGATGTCCCCGAGGAAGATTGCACTATTGTACCAAAGATGTAATTTTGATCAACTCACAAGTTGGGTGAGTTCATGGTCATTGCTCTCTCTGTCATGAATGCACCCGTTGTTGTAGTCTTTTTGCAGAATTAGCTCACATCCGGACGATTTTCTTTCATTTCTTATGCTTCCGTCCTCTATTATTTCCTCTTAATATTTTTCCATCTCCTCAATAATTAACATACTTGAAACAGAAACTAACAGTTGATCTGTAAACTGTGGATTTCCTGAGGAATAAAGATCTGGGTGCATGAAGGCATTTCCATGTGTAGTTGAGTTGGAATGTATAAGTTGCAGAAATAGACCTCTTGTTTTGAGCCCCCATGCTTGACATGGTACTAGAGGCTAGTATTTATGATCCTTGTTGATCAAACTGCCAGTGGTGGTTTTTCTTTTCTTTTCTCCATCTCAAAGTATTGATTTGCTCTTTATGTTATTATGATTTGTAGTTCTTAGCACAATAACGATATTTATCAGCAGTGGTGTTCAAAAGGTGTAATAGCCACAGTTTCTACTCTTGCTAATAGATGTATTAGTCTAGTTTTGGTCGTCAAAAGGCATACTTTTGGAATGCCAAGCTTGAAGTAGGCAAGTTTGTAATTTTCTAATAGCTTTTTTACTATATAGTCCAGAATCACATAGAAAATAAAATATAACACCAGTTTCCCTAAAAAGTATTCGATCATAATAAAAACACCAACTATCCTGTTGAAATAAAACTCAGGAAAGTTTTCAAAGATGAAACAAAATTATGAGGTGATGATCCATGTGTTGCTCGATTTATTGGTGAATTTTCCGGACTTCAGGCGTTGCATTGAGCTTGATGACCATCTGTGCTATCCCATCACCAACCTTTACTTCGAAATCGACATCAGAATGGTTATACAAGATCACAAAGACGGGATTCTTGTCAGCATCCAGCAAATCTCCTCCCACATCAATAGAATGCTCCCAAGCTAATCCTGATCGTCCCGCTACAAAACAAATTGATCTTCATGTTCAGTATTGAGTTTATTATATTGTGTAGAATTTGGGATGCAAGTAAATTGATCTTCGTGGTTCTGGGTTAGTCATACAAATTTGATCTTTGTTGTTTTGTGTTAGTCATTATTTAGAGCTTGTTTGGCCCTCATTTTAATCCAATTAAAATTGAAAATATAGTCGTTATTAGGTCTCACTCGTCTAATTAAAGCAACAATAACGATTAATTTTTCACTTTTAATCCAATTCTAATCTCTACAAAACATACTCTTAATATTTAGTCAATCACCTAATCTTATCAAATTGATGTAATCCTCGAAGGGGTGACACGTGTCATTTTGTCAACTTTTTTGTCAATTTTTTTTTTATACAAATAGCTTTTCCCACCTAATAAAGTGCAGACAATGAAATAAATTGACTTTTAACTAAGTCGTGCAGACTATTTGTTATTTTTTGTTTTTTCCGCCTTTGAACCAACCTAATAAAGTGCAGATAATGAAATAAATTGACTTTTAACTTGGAAGTCGTGAAGAAACATTACTGATTGCATTCACTGTGTTGCTCTATGATAGCTTCACAGAGAGCATGTTTGGCTAATTTATAAGTATAGTGTTGGGCATTTGTGTTGCCAAACAATTTTGGGACGAAGATGTAATGATGGTAGTGTTTCATTAAGGCCATGTTTGATTGTATTTAAATTTCATGGAAGATGGAAATTAAATTTTATTTTTTATTTTTTCGCACATTTGACTGTCCAAATTTTTCATGGAATTGTTTTTTCATCTTTCATCAACATGCTCACATTTTCTTAGGGTCCGTTTGATTTGACGGAATTTTCCTCCTACTTCCACTTTTTGACTGTTT
>CAIGRO010192029.1:0-15061 GCA_903798355.1 Fraxinus baroniana
CTCATTATAATACACACAAGTTTATAGACTTTTATTATCTCTTTATCTTTTTATCTATTTTCACAACAAGATGTGGATTTTTATTTTCTAGACAATTTACAGTTTTTAAAAACTCAACTTTATAAAAAAACACAATATGTTCTAAGTTGAAAATTAAGTTAATCAAAAACATTTAATTGACAATTTCTATTCTGAATTGCCTAAACTTACTTTCTTTCCATTCAAATTATATGCTTGCAATCAAATACACTCTTAGTACTTATGAAGGCCATGTAAATTCAATAACATGGTAACATTAAAGATATAAGAGGAGAATCCGCTTCCCTTTATCGTGATCAAGAAGTCAACTGATTCCCCATGATTTTAGGAGATATGATTCTAGCTCCTATAATTGACACCTTAATTCCCTTTTATTGTGTGTATTCAAATTATTTCCTTGATTATTGTTGTACAAATTTATTTTTATAAATATAGATCGTCTCACAGCATTTACTCTTGAGGCATTTCATTTACAAAAGATATGTCGGTCCATTGGATAGAAAATGTCAAGAAATAAAGGCGCACAAAAAAATTTGTCAGTTTTTGTGTAAAATTCTTCTGTCTTAATGACCAAAAGTAAATATGTTTATTACGTCCTGTTTGATGGGGATTAAAATAAAAAATTTAGCAGATTTCGATATAAATTGATGAAATGTGTTATTGAAAAGTTATAGAAATCATAAAATATATGGTTATAATTAATTGTTGATTTTTGAATGAAATTAAAATTCTATCAAATGGGGCTATTAATTTTTGACTTTGCATAACATGGGTGGCTTTTATCCAAACTATTTTCTTTTGGACTAGTGCATTAGGCTGATAAATTTCACGAAGCTTAAAATGTACTTGAATTGAGAAGTACTTAGTTTTCAAAAAGATTACTTTTAAATCTAGCCTAACAAGTCGATTGAACAGACATTTTGACTAGACAAAGTAAAAAATTGAATCCAGATAGAATTTAGAAACCCCTCCTGAAATTGAGTAAAATGAAAACTGTTAGACCCCGTTTTTTGCAATGCATGGTTACGTGGAAAACAGATATCGGGCTCACTCGCATCTACACGAGCAAATTCTAACACGTTTTGACCAAAGATTCAAACGAAAAAAGATGATGTTTATGGACTTGGGAGATACTCTACAACACGAGATAAAAACGTTCGAACACTGACAATTTGATCAAAAGTGATTGCATATTTAACTAACAATCACAAACAACTCAACAAAAGTAAAAATAATCGAAACTCGACCAAATGAATATGGAATGAACAAGAGAGGAGATCGTGTATGTCTTTGAGTATAAAGAGTGGCATTATTTACAAATGTTACAAGGGTTGTTTATTTATAGTGCTCTGGTTGATGCGGCACCCACTGGATAAGAAACACGACCCCCATCTCTCAAGCCGAAATCTCACATCACTCGATCTGTTATGTATCTAATACGTTGACAACGGGTTAGTTGCCATATACCTTAGGCTGACAATTCTGATATTCATCATTATTAACGTCACATCAAACATTCAAAAAAATTGTTTGCAGATCGCCCAAAGGGAGCTTCAAATAGAGTGAGTGCTTTGGCCAAAGAGAGTTTCAGATAGAGTGAGGACTTCGGCCAAATAAGAGGTTCGGTGACGAGACGTACGTAACAAAAATAATAATCATAACAAGACATAATATAGAGTTAGACGCCAACCAAGAGTATCAATAATTCAAAACGTCGTCACAGATATGCTTCATGCCATAAATAATTTCCTGAAAAGCAACCTATAAGCTATTTCAGGCCACTTAAAATAAGAATTAAGTAAAATGTACCTAAAGTTTTATTTTACCTAAAGGTCAAATGGTGGCCCCCTATTTGGGGGGTGCATGTGGGCCGAGGCGCCCCCCAACAGGGGTCAGCCCCCCCCCCCCCCCCAAATAGGGGGCCGCTATTTGGCCCTTAGGTAAAACATTAGGTAAAGTGCTAGATCGGTGTAGCAAAGTCCAATTTTGTTGTGCCAGCTTTTAATAATTAGGAAAAAGCCAAATGTACAGATGATTTGCTTCACAGAGGTTTTACCACCTCTCACATTAGTGGGTCCCATGCGGGACCCACGATAATAAAAAAATGACCAAAAAATCCTCCCCACCCCCCACCCACTATTGTGAGGTTTCTGTGGGGGCCCCCACTCTGTACACCAAGACCAACTCTAATAATTATTAATGAATCAGAAACAAACTGCTTATTTACACACGGCTTCAGCCCCCGGGAAGTCTCTTCCAATATGCAGCTCACAGACTGTAAATCATAAAATCAACTAGTTTTTTCAGTGTCAAATCTATCAAACTTGCCCATTGAAACATCACTAAACTGTTTCCTTAAACGCATATATGTGTGTCCTCTCTGAAGACGTTTCTCACATTCAACTTACGTGAGTTACGTCTTTAAAAATTATCAGTTCCTCAGAGACAACCTTGGTAGACAGGAAATGGGACATGCAGATGCAGTCTATAGCAAGATTAGTTGTGCGAGGTACAGCTCACCTGATGATCATGATCATGGCTTAGGTGATAGAATTGAATCATTTCAGATGCTTAAGAATCATTGTGCACCAACAAGTGATTCAACAGAGAAGAAACTTTCTTGGTTGCGTTCACAAATCATTGGTGGGAATGCAGAATTCAACACCCCATTTGGAAAGCGTAGGCTCACTTATTCTGATCACACTGCCTCCGGCCGGTCTCTTCAATATATTGAAAACTACATCCTAGATCATGTTCTTCCATTTTATGGTAATGATTCATTTATATATGCATGATTTTTTTTTTATTGTTGACGTCAAATTTTAATTAGATCAAATCGAGGAGGATGTTGTGGTAAAAAAATTGATGATTTCTGTACAGGTAACAGTCACACTACAGACAGTTATGTAGGCTACCAGACTACAAAAATGGTGTATGAAGCAGCAAATTACGTAAAGAAATGCTTGGGAGGTGGAGAAGAAGATGCAATAATTTTCTGTGGTTCTGGATCAACAGCAGCTATTAAAAGACTGCAAGAAGTAATGGGATTAGCTATTCCTTCAATATTAAAAGATAGATTCTTGAAATGTCTTAGCAATGAAGAAAGGTGGGTGGTTTTTGTTGGCCCTTATGAACACCACTCCAACCTCCTCTCTTGGCGGGAGAGCCTGGCGGAGGTGGTGGAGATTGGCCTGGATCAAAAAGGGTTGCTGGATATGGAATCCTTCAAAATCCAACTCGAATTTTATAAATCGAAAAACAGGCCAATTCTTGGATCCTTTTCAGCTTGTAGCAATGTCACTGGGATTTGTTCAGATACACGTGCAATATCTCGACTTCTTCACCAATTTGGAGGCTTTGCTTGCTTTGATTTTGCTGCGAGGTTAAAAATATATTTCTTTCTTGAAAATATATATACAGAAGCTAGAAGTATGATTATAAATTATATATATTGATTGTTAATCTTGAATATAGTGGTCCTTACGAGAGGATTGAGATGAGATCAGGAGAAATTGACGGCTATGATGCAGTTTTCCTTAGCACACATAAATTTCTGGGAGGTCCAGGTTCACCTGGGATTCTGCTAATGAGGAAGGCCCTTTATCGGCTGGGGTCTTCTCCGCCATCAACATGTGGAGGTGGAACTGTTAATTTTGTCAACGGTTACAATAAACAGGCAAGTGGGTTTTCTTCTGAGTTAGAAATCTCGACTATCTTTATTATTTTATACATAGTCTATCGTAGTTGCTATGAATTTAGTTGCATTACATTTTTTCCGCAGCAATAACCGAACAGCATTGCAAAAATGGATTATGTAGCCGACCCTAAATTGTTACTGTTAAATCCTAAATTTTGTCAAATTCAGGACACTTTATATGTTGACAACATAGAAGAAAGGGAAGATGCTGGAACTCCACAAATCATTCAGAAAATCAGAGCAGAATTGGCTTTTTGGATAAAAGAATACATTGGTTACAAAGCCATTGAGAGGCTCGAACAAAATTACATTGAAAGAGCACTCAAAATACTTGTTCCCAATCCCTATATATGGGTATTAGGCAATACAAAAGCCAAAAGACAAGCCATATTATCTTTCTTTATTTACTCCACTAAATATTCTTCATCATCTGAGGTAAACCTGTGGGCAGATACCGGAAATACAAGAGATAAGCCGCTTCACGGCCCATTCGTTGCCAAACTTTTGAATGACCTTTTCGGGATCCAGGCCCGGGGAGGTTGTGCTTGTGCAGGGCCTTATGGACACAGTTTGCTCGATATCGATGAGCCCCATTCACTTGCCTTCAGGTCGGCCATTGAAAAGGTTAGTCGTGTTAGTTTTTCTCGCACTTATCGCATGTTTGTCAACCAGTAATATGACAAGAATATCGAATGATGACAGGGTTATGTTGGAGTAAAGCCGGGATGGACAAGAGTGAGCTTTCCCTACTACATGGCTAAGGAAGAATTTGAGTTCATTCTCGCAGCAATTGAATTCCTAGCCATTTATGGACAGAGATTTCTTCCTTTATACCATTTCAACTGGAGAACTGGTGCATGGAATTTCAACAAAAATGAACTCAAAAAATTGTTTCATGGGGAAGAAAACAATTTCAATCCTAATGGCTCATCCTTAGCCACTATGATCAAAGCATCAAACCAGTTGGAATTTGATGGTTTGATCATCAGCAGATACGCAAATTATTTGGAGACGGCAAAACGCATTGCAACCCTTCTTCCAAAATTTCCACCAGAGAGAGAGGTACCAGAAGATTTTATCGATCTTGTGCCCTTCAGAGTTTAAAACTTTAAATTCAATCGGAAAGAAAGAATTTTTTGTTTATTTTTCAACTATTTGGTTGCATTGCGTAAAGGTAAAAGAAAATATTTATTCTAATGCGTATACAAGTTTATTTATTCATTTGTTAGATTAAATTATTATCATTGAATTAACAGGAGAGACGGCTCCATTATTCGATCAAGTCAAATGGTAATCGAGAACGTCTTTACAAATTTAAATAAAAAATAAAATTAAAAAATCAATGGTGCAAATATTTTATATGTTTCTAATTTTCAAACTTTGACTTTGAAAGACAATGATCCACCCTTATCAAACTCTTTCAAGAAAGACTCCAACGTATTTCTGGTTCGTAGACTTTTTCAACTTTATTCGAATCGTAGTAGAAAATAAGCATAAAACATAAAATGTATGATCACCACTTTTATCAATGAAAATTATTTTAACTTAAGAGTAAAATTCTTTCAAACTCGATTCAAGTATAGACAAGTAATACGTAGAGTTAACTTCTCCTTTCTTTTTTTGAACAAATTATCGTATTAAAGATTATCACAGCGAATTGCAGACAACATAAAAAGACGAATACGAAAAATTCATTGTTTGTTAAATAAACTAGAAGCACTACAATATCCAAAATAATAAACGAAATTATGAAAGAAAATCGAAATTATCAAGATTGCTCTATACAAAACTCAGCATGGTATCAAAAATTGTTCAGTCGTGTACAAGCTGAACCTAAACATATTCAAAAACTGAGGCCAAATCCATGTAAAATACCCTCAGTATATGATGAAAGCAGTAGAATAAAGATGGATAAATATGTGCAGCATGGCGTCTCAAGATATTGCACACAAATGACATCATTATAAGGAGAAGGTATGTCCGGGCAATGAAACAAACACTTGCCAGATTGAATTTTATAGAAAATGGCTGGCCATCACGAGTTGAGGCATCTCTTTATCTTCTTCTTCTTCTTCAATTTCAACTGGGGCCTCAGCCTTGAGTTCCTGAACCCTTTTATCCCATATTCCATCTATCAACTTCCATGTGTCGTCGCTGATGATTTGAGTCTGCACATAAACACAAAAAAGAACTAGCTTTACAGTCATGAAAAGGAAATAGAGCTAGCAAGCAATGGACGCTGCACATTGCACATACCTCCATAGGACGCGGTGCACCAAAAGTTGAAAACCCTACATTTCCAGGTGAAAAAGTCACTCTTCCTGGAAGTGAAATGCCTTGGAGTCCCCAACGTCCAGCATATATGAGGGCTCCATATTCATCAACCGGGCTCACAGCAGGCTGGTAAACAAGAAATCGGCATATTTTTTGAAATCGTGGATAAATTATTAGTAGACAAGATTCACTTCTATAATCTTCAGTTGAGCAAAAGTATCCCCCGGTGACCATCTCCATGACCATTTAAGTGAGGTTGAGCATCTATCCCCCAAAAAATATTGCTGGAAATTCTTATTTACAACCCCACCCTCACATCCCCGGAAAAGAAAAAATGAATGAACAAAAAAATCAAAGGGTCAAGGATGTGCTTTGAGACAAAGTGCAACGACACAATTAAGGCCGTTCTCTTTACCGTTTTCAAGCCATTTTATGTTTTCAATTTTCCAAAACAGTGAAAACGCTCACTTCCCTATTTTCGAAAACACGTTTTTAAAAACAAGTTAAAAATTTACAAAGAAAACTCGAAACGACAAATTTGTCATTTTGGGTGTTTTCAAAACAATTTTTCAAAATGTCAAAAAGAACACATTTTCAACAATCTCAAAATGGACGCTCAAAACCCAAAATGAATTCAAAACTCAAAACTGAAACATAAAGAGACCAGCCCCTAACTGTTTTGGGTTGTACCATATCAAATGCTTCACAAGTAAAGTAAGCCCATAATGCTAATTATATACTATTATTTATTGCATCCATTGTCACTAGAAAAGCCAAGTCAAAAAATGTTGAAAACATAGAGCTGGTGCCTGGTGAAGAAAAACAGATGCCTAGATAACCAATTATGGGATTAATACCAAAATGTTTGTTCAGAATGTACCTGAGGTATCCGTGGAGAACTATTGTATATGTCCCAAATTTCGTCGGCTTTTATCTCTCCCTTCTCAAGTAGGACATCTGCTTGACATGAAAGCATGTACTCGAAATATCACAAAGCAGATATAAAAAACAGAAACTAGTACTCTGTAGCTTTTCACGATTTTTTTTGGATATAATAATGAAAGGAATGAAAATCAAACCAACCTGTAATGTTTTCTACAGCAGGGCGGTATTCTCGTAGTACACTTGCGCATTTCTCCACAGAAAAACGCATGTATTCATCTCTAAGTGCTTGGAGTTTGGCAGCAAGCTGCAAGTGATTATCATAAACCATTTGATTTAATTTATACGACAAAGACCAAAATAGCTTCAATTGAAATTATATATGTCAATCCTTACATTAGGCACAAGATCGTTCTGATATCTATAATAGGCCTTCCCGAATGCAGTCATTCCTGTTTGCAGAATCAAGAATTCTGCAAGTCTTGAAGCTTCTAACGTTGCCTTTGCAGAAATCCAGCACAGATTATCAACCCCAAATATCTCTTCCTCAATTACTCTGGCTAAATACTTATACTATCAGACCCATAAAAATAAGTATAGAGTGGCCTACAAAGTGATGGTACTGTGTACTGAAATTATCACAAAAATTCAGGATTTGCAGAGAATAGCATTCTCAAAAAAATCCAGGAAAGTTTCCATCACAAGTGTGAGATACATGCCTATCCTCTAGATGCAAGACTTCGGGGAATACAAACCCAGGAAAAATTAAATGGAAATGGTTTTTCAAGGATGTTTCTCTACAGCAAGATGGATTTATAACTTACGAGCACATGCGCGCACTATTGAGTTCACATAATCCACCTTCCTCTTAAATACCCTGCCTGATGTCTCTGTGTAGCGCATATTTGGCTGATTTCGTATGGAATTAATCTCTGTCTGCAGAAATACCAAACTAGAAATTAAAAACCAGTCAGATTTTTTGGGCTAATTAAAATACAAAGAAAAAGTTAGAGATACAAAAGATTTCAGACGAGATGACAACTCATCCAATCTAATGTCTCATCAAACCTCAGCAAAAGGACGGTAAGGATCTGGAAAGTAACAAGCAAGAATCGCAACAGCTGCTTCTCGGTATGCCAATCTCAGTTTTAATTCTTCAGGCACTTCAGTGCTATCTTCTTGACCTGTTTCAAAAGTGCCCTTTTGCTGCACGATTTGATAAACAATGTAAGAATACATTATGCTAATCCATAAAAGACAACACAGGAGGATAAGAACTTCTGCAGTTCTCAAAATCCCAACACTCACCCGCTTCAAGGCCTCAAGAAGTTCTTCTCGTCCAATGTAATCCAAGTCCTTCCTAGCTGTCAAAATTCCAGCTTCATTCCTGTCACAATTGCATGCTTCAGCTTGCTCTTCACAATGAAGAGTTCAACAAGATTTACAGATTTAAGGTTTATTTACAGTATATTTTGCAACTCTGCTCCAGTAAAATCTTCTGTAAGCTCTGCAATTTCCTGAAGTAGAATATCCTTCTCCTCCTCTGAACGGAAATATTTATTTCGAGCATGCACCTAAGATGTATGCGATGAGAATTATAACTCATAATATAGGGAATATCATCTGACAACTGTCTTCTTTTCCAGAGATCTGAAACCAAAAACCTCACATTGCTGAAAATGTATGCCTTGAATTACAAAGTGTACCTTTAATATGGCAAATCTACCATCTTTTGATGGCAAGCCAACCCGAATAATCTTGTCAAAACGGCCCTTTCTCAAGAGAGCAGGATCAAGAATATCCAATCTATTTGTTGCGCCAATAACTAACACCTGATGAACATATCGTTCAGAAGTAAACTCTAGTATTGTCATTGCTGAGAGAAAGAATTATCCAATCGAATGCATACCTGAGATGTTGAGACTTTAAAGCCATCCATTTCAGTCAGGATTTGAAGGAGACCTTGTTCCCTCTCTGCACCGCCCTAGTATAGCAAATAAACGTGAAAGGGTTACAGATTGTCGAGCAAGAGCATTATTCATTTGTCAAGTCTGTTGATAAAATTTTTAATGTTAAATAAATATTGCTATTGTTAATAGAAAATGAAAATGATAGCAACGAGTCTAATGACACATTTCAATGCACAGCAAGAGTATAATGAAAATAAGACCTATAAATCCCAAGTCTGAATTCCAATTAATTGTTATGTTCTAAATTAAATTTCTTAGTATGTGTCAATTTTAGATTAAAGACTTCAAGTGAACCGCTTTTTCTTCTTATTTTTTTTAAGGGAAGTGAGACTGAGACTTGATTGAATAAGACAGGAAAAATAAGATTTGTCAAATGCCAAGCTTGTGCTGCAGTTTTTGTTGGTAAAAGACTTGCTATCATAAGTAAGCTTTTGAAGAAGATTATATATAGTAACGATTATTTTTATCAGACAGATCAAGAAAAACTTCTAGCAGTAAAAAGAAAAGACAAGTACTTCAAAAATTCAACTGTCAGCAAACAATTTGAACTTCAAAGGCATTAAACATATCGAGTCCAATGGGAGTGGATTTGTCAAGTAGACAGGAAGAAAAGCAGAAAATAAGCAGTTAATATCTTCAACGGGTCATCTCATAGATTTTAAAGAATCTACCAAAGAAGGATATTTATACTCATTAAACATCGAAACAATTATATCCACATGTCTAGGCAATTGTTAAATCTGCAGACTGAGAAGTAGAAAAAGACATTTCTTCACACAATGATTACATAAAGACAGTCATACCCCACCAATATCAGGTCCACCACGTTTGCTGCCAATTGCATCTATCTCATCAATGAAAATGATGGAGGGAGCATATGATCTGGAACTGGCAAAAAG
This sequence comes from Fraxinus baroniana, assembly GCA_903798355.1. Lineage (NCBI taxonomy): Eukaryota > Viridiplantae > Streptophyta > Magnoliopsida > Lamiales > Oleaceae > Fraxinus > Fraxinus baroniana. The sequence continues at coordinate 9,762 of CAIGRO010192029.1, forward strand.
GTCCTTTACACGAGACGCAGCTACACCAACAAACATCTGGAGAAATGAACTATAAGTGACTAGTTGTCTAGTACCTTTAAACAATTCGATTCTCAATAACTATATACATGCAAAAAGACAGGTACAGAATTGAACAAAAAATAAAAGGGGATACTAAATCCAGAAACGAAATCATTCCAGCTTTAAAGGACATCTTAGACACCTTCAGGAAACATTCTGTCTAAAACTTGAAGAACTCCATTAAGAATGAGACTGCCATTAGAGGGAAAAAAGAAAAGAAAGAAAGAGAGATGAGATAAAGCATTTATTTTGCATGTTAGAAGTTTAAAAAAGTTTAGGCACCTCATCTACCAAAAAAATTTGAAAGATGAATTTGGAAGCGAGTTGAAAGCCAGTAGTTCCTCTTAGCCAACAAGTATCGAATGATGGTTGTTACTCAATTTTGCAAATTTTGGTCAATGACGGTCCATAAACTGCCATAAACTGATAAGTTCCAATTGCATCTTTTGTTCAAAATTCAGAGGATTCATTTGGGTAGAATGCCGTGACTACAATACAACCTGTTGAACCAATAGTAATCAAATTTGAGAAGAATCATGTAGTGCTTTGAGATGAACGGAAAATTTTAAACCTGGAATATGAAGATGTGAAGATGCATCTATGCCTATAACAAAATATTTTTTTCCTTTCCTTCAGATTTCACTAACAAGAGGCCACTCACGACTATGGGCTGTATACCATCAAATAAAAAACAGTCAATTAGTGGAAGATGAAAAGAAATCCATCCAAGAGTCTGATGTGACGATGGATTGCTTACTCCACAATTTATTTTAGAAAGGTGAAGAAACTCAGCTATACAATAGGATTTCCAACAATTTCAAACATCCTCCTGTTACGCTCCCTCTTGAGCACCCAGGTTAAGAAATGAGATATCAGCTTCCAAGTATAAGACCAATCTATATCCAACTACTGAAACTCCAATGGAACAGGAGTTCTTCGACAGAAGCTGGCATCACCCCCCCACTTTTTTGGCATTTTAGTTTAGCACTTATTGATATTTGATTCAAATCTCACAGCGCGTTGACTACAAAATGAACTTTTCTCCAGAGATGTTGAAAGGTAAGGAGGAGCTATAAATCTGGGAATCGACTGGATGAATGGGGATCTAGATGAGATTGCAGTTTCTTATATGCAGATCACCTAGATTTACGATATTTTACATGCACAATTTCTAATCAAGAACAATTTGCCACGAACATTTTCCACATATTTATCATGTCAAGGAGCCAAAATGATTTACTCTTGTTAAAAAGCAAAATCCTTCACCTCCACAAAATCTGTGCCATTTGCTGCAAAAAAGGGAAGTCCTGCTTCACCAGCTATAGCTTTTGCAAGAAGTGTTTTACCAGTTCCAGGAGGACCATGAAGGAGCACACCTTTTGGGCAATAGATACCTTTGTTTTGGAACTCCTCATCATTCTTTAGTATTCGAACAATCTCTTGTAGCTCCCTCTTAATATATTCTTGACCAGCAAAATCGTCAAAGGTAACCCCTGTTTTCTCTTCGGCTGATATGAACTTTGCCCTGACATAAAGATGGAATTAAATTAGAATAGAATGCTGCATTGGCTTCCCATAAAAAGTTAAAACAGACTCACAGTCCAGCTTCATGTGCCAATTCTAATCATCAAAGCACAAGTATGAAAACAAATGTTACACTTGTTTAAAAAATAGGTTTCAATTGAGGCTGCCACAGAAAAGAACAGCAAAAACAAAGAGATCAGTTCATATTAGTTAAAATTTACTGATTTATATATCAATGGACTGCACTTGCTAGAGCCCCTTCGTATTTTATCATTTTTTTAGTTGAAATAAAATAATACTGAAAAATGGAATTTGGGAAAAAAAAAAAAAAAAAAAAACGAATTGGAGGGAATTGAATTGTCTATAACTTGTTTTACTGAGAATTGTCAATTAATTGTGTTTGATTGATNAAAAAAAAACACTCCAACAGATAAGAAGGATGAGGCATCAAGTGAACCATAATTGCAGAAAGAGAACAAAAGGTAAGATTCCCTTTTAGTATGGTCAGGACCTATTTTTAATCATCAGACCTGAAAGAATTATTATAGTCTCAATCAACCGTAGAAGTGCATTTAAATCTCAAATAGCGACATGCGCTTGGTGGAAAAAAATCGTGAATGAAAGATTGAATCGAATTGGGTCCTACTTAGATTCTTTATCACTCTTATTCAGCACTTCTTAGTTTTGATTTCAACACATGCAAATAATGTAAACTAATTTATTTATCAGTTAATCAGTTATAATATAGCGTCAGATGAGATTCGTCTGATTCAAAACATGATTGAATAACATCAAAAGCATGTTTGAATTACCCAATATAGAGCAAAGCTAGAGTTGTCAGAATTCAGCAACTATTTAAAAACTTTAAGATCCAGATCAACCTAGAATATACTCTTTACAGTTAATTTATGTCAAATGACAAAGTAGTAGTTGTAAGGCAAGATGGCCTAAAATGGTATAGGCCGTATAGCCCATCTTTGGCCCCCCATTTACTAAAACTCATTTTTCCTAAAACCAATTTTCAAACACACATTTCATAGGATCCTGCTGAAAATAGTTGATTTCAACCACACATTTCACCAACTTTTTATCAAAATCTACTAAAAATTCTAATTTTTTTGCTAAACCAAACAGGGGCATAGTTTCTTAATTGATCAATAACTTCTTGAAATAATATTTTTCTTCTCTGACAATTTCTTTCAGAGTCCTTGACCAGTACAAACTTGGTCATAATTTCCCAGCAGGAGCAAGAGTGCCCAATATAATTCATAGTTATTTCAAGAACTGAACCTTTTCTTTCGCACAGGAACAACTTAAAGTTAAAACTTATTGAACTTTCTGGATGCCATATAAAAACTCAAAAAAAGTAATTTTCAAAAATCAAACTCCACTTACCGACTCTTGCCTAATGATCCTAAGGCGCGCTGCTGAAGTGGTTGTGTGGCGTTCTTTTTTGGAGGAGTACCAAGATCACAAGGTATTAATTTAGCGTATATTGGCCTCATCATATTGTCAATCCAGACATATAAAGCGATAGAAAGAGCAAGCCTCATGGACCACACAACTGCAGTGGCAACAGTGGAATAGACTTCTGCTGGAACCGTATTTGCATTAAGGACATCGACGTTAACAAGCTGTTGATGCAACTTCCGCCAAACATCATTCCAGCAATCAATTGGCATACGATCGACCACATGGCGTCGAAAAATGATTTCCTTCTTTGTATCAGCATCTGAACCTTCCTCTTTTCCATCTTTGTAGTATGGTAGAATCACTGTGCAAAGACCCATAACAGAAAATTCATCAGATTCAAGGATAGAAGGTGAGATAAATATTGGACAATATCCTAAACGGCAAATTCATCACAGTGCATAAGCCTCTCTCAAGCTTGCAACCCGCAAGAACTGCTAGAGGATACACAAATTTGACTTGTCAAAACCATAAATTCATCAGCAAGCTCTAGTTTAATAATTGCCCTTAGAGAACAATACATAACAAGAGGCATGGTAAGTGCCTTTGGTGATTTGAGCTGGAACATAGTAGGAACATGAACTCTGAATCAATGCCTCTTAAGATTTCCATGAAGCTAAGCCAATCGAGTTCCATCAAAGATATAAATATTTAGAAATTTAAATTAACATTTCTTGATTCTTTTTCGACAAATAGTAAAGATCAGAAATTATAAAACCTCCAACTCAAAAAAATGATTTTATCAGTTTCTGTTGTTTTATTTATTTGATTGCTAGATGCAATTTCATTGAATATATAACAAAATACTATGTTCAATCATCTTGCGTTCAGATTTTCTACGATAATGCTGTCGGGAAAGCTCAATCAATATGTTCAACCATCTTGCGTTCAGATTTTCTATGATAATGCTGTCGGGAAAGCTCAATCAATGACCAACTTCAGAGATGTTTACAAAGTGTGGTTACTTGACATATATTACCAAGCGATTCTTAGATTTACTAGATTGTTCCATTTTGTAACCAAACCAAAATGCAGAATATGCATAAAGATTACCGCCAAATACGGAGATGTCCAACCTGAGACCGTCTGACCATAATTAGAATACTCCATAAATTGGACATTGTTAGAATCGAGAAGTCTCTTGAAGTCACTATAGTCTATCTGATGAGAACCCACAGGGTCCCACTCCGTTCCTTTCAACTTCCCCCTCATGGTCAGCAGTGCCCTGCTCCACTCTGAAGCCATCACAAGCTGCCTCTCTAACTGAACATTTGCCTTTCTTTCAAATTCTTCCAACTTATTCATTCGTTCTCTTTCTGTCTCCTTCAATTTCTGCAAATACACATCATCAGCAACATCATTGGTCACAAAATGACAGAATGAAATTTAAAATGAAGTGAAGACCAAAACTTTATTATTTTTCCCTCTCCCTCCAAAGCACTAATTTTCAAGCAACATGAAATTATCATGTTTCAATGTGTAAGACTGAAATTTGATTATTAATTTGTGACGTATTTTAAAATTCCATTGCCATAAAGTATCATCTACCAGTGGCTTTAAAGTACAGCAAGAAATTACCCTTCCAACTCATCAGGAAAATGTAACATTTTCCAAATTTAAAAATCCAAGTTCTTTGATTTCCATAATTATTTCCAAAAATAAATCTCCCCTGCCATTTTCACTGCCAACAGGATTCTGAATTTACTTTAAATGTCATTTTCTAGAGAAAATGTAAGAAAACTCTTTTCTGCTTCAACCAAACCAGAAAGTGACTCACAGTGAAATTCACTTTAGTTTATATAAAATCCAGAACCCACCTCGAATAGCTGCTGCGCTGACTCGGTGTCGCCTTCCACTGAGTTGGAACTCGGACCGGAAGAAGCATTGCAGGCCTTAATTTTGAGTCTTTTAACACCAGTACATACCACTCTACTGTACCCTTTCAAAAGTAATTTTTTAGCAGAATCATGTCTAAAAACAAAAAATTTAGATGGTTTGCGATGCAGTTGGGTGGCGGAACCGGAAGGAAAAATATACAAAGGCTTTGGTGAAAAATGAGTAGATATTGATTGAAAACTTGATAGTGGGATTGAAAAATTGGAAATGTTCATGCTTGCTCGCGCTCTTTCACTGAGTTTCCACCGATGTTATCTTCACGCACCAGCACAAAACCCCATCCGGCGCTCTGGTCTCATATCGCGATACGAAAATCGCTCGAATCTTTTCGTTACTTTCAATGGGCCGTG
>CAIGRO010192032.1:0-15431 GCA_903798355.1 Fraxinus baroniana
TCTTTGAATGATGGTGTGAGAAAACCAAGAACTAACAAGAGAAATTGTAAGCAAGTAATGCTCTCATAGTCTTGAGTTTGAAAAATTGATAATACATGCTTATAATCAATCTATACAATATTAATCAAATTAAAATTTAAATAATATAATCATTTGTATTACAAAGAAGTATTAATGTTACATCTTGAGTTTTCACCATGGATACAAATTACAAGAAATTTGATAATCATTTGGTGTTCTAGTACCACTTATGCTAAATAATATTACTCGTTATGAAATGTTTGAGTTGCATGTTCGACAAGTATTACGCTTGCACGTAATAGGTTGGGTAAATTTTTTCAGGGAACTTAACCTCTTATAATTGTGATAGTCTTGGTCTCCAACTTTTGATTCGTGCACCCATATCCCCATATTTTTTAACAATAGTGCGCGCATGACGGAAATACCTAATTAGATGTTAAATGCACACGTAACATGCACGTGATGTCTAGCTGAAAGAATATAAATTGATATAATGAACAATACTTTTCTGTCATTTGAATAATCGCCATTCAATTTTTCGAATACAGGAATTTTGTTTTTGTTTTTTTGCAATTCTATGCTTTAAATCAGACATCACGTGCATGTTGCGTGCTGATTTAATGTCGTAATAGATATTTTTCGATAGGGGTATACCTTGAGCACAATTTTATAAGATTTGAAATATGAATGCCACAAATGAAAGACGCCTCCTTAACCCCTTGTGATTCGAATATTTTTTTTTCATCACGCGCTTTTAAATAAAACAAAAATGGAACCTTGAATATAGAAAATTCAATTTATACGGGGAATTGTCCTAATCCATTCTCCACTTTGCCCTAAACTTGGGTTGTTTAAATTTTATAACCAATCAATTAATAAGCTTAGTATATGACTTTTGAATGAAGAAAATACTCTGCACATGCATAACAAGTGGGAAAGTGGTGAGTTTGCCTAATAGAAAATGATATTATGCACTTCCTCCACGTTAATGGATTTTGTTTTATCACCACATGGGCGCAACACCCTCTCGTATTCGCCTCTATTATTTAGAATTTGATAAAAGTTGTGATGATAAAAATTATGGATCCCAACGAATAAGTTATTAGATTTAATTATTAATTTTGATTTAAATTTTTACCATCTATTCTCTTTATACGTCATAGTTGTTATTGAGCCTAATTTATTCTTGAAATTTTTGTTATTCCCATAAATGGAGTTATACTTTTATTTGGTAAATTTCAAAAGGTCACGTTACTTTATTCACTCATCCTTTCGATTTTCTAATAATGTGTCTATGCGATGCAATTAAAGAACAATTATTATATTTGTACAGATGATTTTGTAGTTGACGATGCATGTATGTCAACTTATCTGTACAAAAATTATGTACATGTGGCAGAATTCATTGAACAAACAGCTGACTTTCTTAATAAAACAATGCAAAGAGAGGAAATATTATGCATCTACCCATCTACTCCAATTTGGTCAAGCAATGGTGGGGAAGTGTGTAGATGTGAACATATATAGAGGCACCACAAATATGCCTTCTTATGTGACTTTCATTGACATATTCTAATTTATACCTATGATTTATAAATTGCACCGGCACAAGATAAGAAAAGTTTCCCATAAATTTTATATAAATTATAATTGAATTGAGATGTTAATAAAAACTTATTTTTTGAACTGGGTTAAAATTTATTTCTGTAGCTTCGATCGAGAATTGAAGAAAGGATTGTTTTTCTTTGATTCTCGACCCATAATCAAATATGATTTTATTTGGTTTTAGTGTCGATTGATTTCAAATAAAAATTTCCATCCCTATTTTGTACTGTCGCATATTCTGGTATAAGAATTTAGAATGAAACATATGGCTTTTAACTACGAAAATTTGAGACTCATTTTTTTGCTTAAAATGCATTTTATAATAGTATTTTGATGGAAAATATGTGATTAAAAAAATAAGGATTTTTTTTGAATTTGATGTAATATCATTGATTCATTATATTATATTGAAGAATGTATAATTGAAAAAAAAAAAAAAAAAAAAAAAGGAAAAAAAAGTATTTTAGAAAACCGAACCGAGGGAAGATTAAAGGGAAAAGGAGGTAGCCCAAGACAAAGCCGGCTGCTCCGTCACAACTACTCTGCCATTTCCCTATAGAGCCTACAGATTCTATATATTCCCCATATTTGTTTCTTGTTATTGTTCTTGCTATAGCTTCTCAACTGATATATTTATTGAAAAATTCTTCTTCTTTAGCTTTTTTTTGTTTTCTTTTTTATTTTTACCTTCACTCTTACTCAATTTGAATCTTATCTCTTGTCGTTGCTTATTTGTTGGGTAGATAAAGTTAATAAAGTTTTGGGCATACCCACTAAATCTTTTGGGCATTTATTGTGGTATCGAATTCATGGACATGAAATTTTATTGATTTTGGGCGCATCTGATAAATTTCTCGAGGAAAGGATTTGATTAAGATTACATAATTTAGAGAGGCAAATGGGTTGTTTTCCTTGTTTTGATTCAAGGGAAGAGGAAAAGCTTAATACCCAGGAAGAGAGAGATGATCACAAGGAAGTCTATCCAAGCATTCCCTCCAATATCTCCAAATTATCATCTGGTTAGTGCTTTTTCTTCCCCAATTTTTATCAGATTTATGGATCCTCGTCTTTGATTTCTGTGGCGTGTTTTGTACTTTTTGATCTGATCCATGTATTGTTGCTTTATGAATTAGTTTGGTTTTTGAGTCTGATTGATGTTGACCCCTTAATTAAATATATAACAGAAACTGATGAAAGTTTATTCTTCTATTAGTAATAATGAAATGAAATTCCATATGATTGCTAAATTAGATTTGGTTGCTATGCTGAAATTCCAATTATTTGACATTTTTCACTTGATTAGACCAAGTGGTTAACTTTATTAATAATGTAGATTTACAATCTGATTTAGTGTAAATTTGATTAACTGTGTGGGGTATCTGGAAGTTAATACTATTCAACCATCTCTTTGCCTGTTTTTCATCTGGGACGGAAAATTTGGCCAAATTTTTGGCCACTGGAAATGAATGGGAAGATGGAAAGTTTTTGATTTCTGTGACTTTAATTCTGCGTTCCACAATTTAGAATCTTTACGCATGCTGGTGGATCTACTAAGCTGGTTTATCAAGGTGGAACTTGCAGGTGCTGACAGGCTCAAATCAAGAAGCAATTTTGGGCCAAGGAAGGAACCATTGGGGCCAAAGGATGCACCAGATGTTCCAATTGCTGCACAAACGTTTTCTTTCCGCGAGCTTGCTACTGCTACAAATAATTTTAGGCCAGAGTGTTTCTTGGGGGAAGGAGGATTTGGGCGTGTATTTAGAGGGCAGTTTCCAAATGGTCAGGTAAATTTTTTATTTACTTTTTTTGATAACTTTCCAATACTTGGATATGTAATGTTTTGATGTTCTCATGGGTGATTTTCAATTCAAGCAAGGCAACTTCACACCCCCCAGCCACCCCCACCAAACCAAAATTTAGTTCTTAATTCTTGCAAAGTATTTTAAGTACATTGACATTATGTTCATTAGTGCATCCCATTTTTTTATGAACTACCATTTAGGCTTTGAAAACTTGTGAAGGAGAAGCAATTAACCATAGCCATGAAATGCTAGGTAGCCCTTGCTTATAATTTGGTCCTTTAGGAATGGCAGAGTGTAGTAGTTTAGAAACAGAAACAAACACACCCACATTCATGTACTACTGCATCAATTTAGATTTGCATTCCCTGATTATCGAATTTCCTGGGTTTTATAGAGGTTTTTGTTTTGTCAGCTTGTAGCTGTTAAGCAATTGGATAGGAATGGGCTTCAGGGTAATAGAGAATTTTTGGTAGAGGTTCTTATGCTTAGCCTTCTACACCATCCAAACTTGGTGAGTTTGATTGGTTACTGTGCTGATGGGGAGCAGAGGCTTCTTGTCTATGAATACATGCCCTTGGGCTCATTGGAAGATCATCTACATGGTAAGTTTTTCTGCTTCCGATTCTTTTATTTTTGCTTTTCCTGTTATGACTAGTTTCTAAACATGAAGTGCATCTGGGGATAATGTTAAAAATTGGAGCAAAGAAGCATCATGCCTCCATTTCATATATACGAATAAAGGACCTGGTCTAGTAACAATTCATCAAAATAAACTCAAAATTCAGAATTCTTCCATCAGGAAAGCAGTTCAATGTGATTCTGATGCTTACAGATTCTAGCAACGCTAGAGTTGAATATGAACGTAAGGCACATAATTGAATGAAATTTATGATTCTGCTTTCCTTGGAATGTCCATTCTCTAGTTAATCCCTATTCCAATTATATGGGATTGGTCATTCTTCATAACTCTTTATAACCATATTTTTGAACTACAAAAAACACCCTAGATATTAAAAGAAATTGCATGCCCGGGTTTTATCTTCCCTCCCGCCTCATTTCTACTCATCACACCTGGGCCACCCCTCCCTCCTATCACTCCGATCCCCAGCCCCTCTTCTCTCCCCTTCACCTACCCCATTTTGCGACGTCTTCTACTTCCCTTGCAACATTCCAGTCCACTCGCTGCCTTCACTCCTCCCAAAACCTTTAACTAGACCCCAAGGGCACCAAATAGCAGCAGCTACTGCCTCCCTCCCCTGCACATCATACTTTCATTAACATGTATAGACAACACATGCATAGTTTCTTTTGGACCTCTCTTATCGTTTTGGATAAATTGGTTTATGATAGTTATAATCAAGTAGTAATAGAATATTAATTTATATTAAATCTGTTGTGATGTAGGTTTATTGTAAAGGTTATTGTTTACTTATTCAGAAGGTCAGTATTTGGTGAGTTTGGTATTTTCATTCATTCCACTGCTCCAATTTTGCATCTCGGGACAAGAATTGACTTGGGAATTAGCGATTTATCACTTCTTTTCTGAACTTTTCTAAACATGGCAATTTGATTCGTTTTATTACTTCAATTTCCCTTTTTAAGTCTTTGCTGTTGCCCAAGCCCATTATTGGGTACCAAGCACGACATTAGATTTTCATCAGCACTTAACTTCCTTATTCCAGTCGAAGCAACATATTCGTTGGGAAGATTATATGACAACTCAATGCATAGGAAAAGAAGAGAGGACAAGGAAATATCTTTACTAAGGTGTCCATGATTACTCCCATTAACATGTAGTTTCTCACGAAAGAAACGTCGCCTTGCCCCTTAACTCACAAAAATAGTTATCCAGTTTAGAATATAAGTCAGGCAGTTGATCAAATAATCGAGAATTACATTGTTGCTTAAAGAAAGAGGTAACAAAATTTTTTCCATCCTCCTCTCTGTTTGCCTTTTGCTTCATTAGATGCTTAACATTTGCTTGTCAATGCCATATTGCAACATAAACTGGCTTGTTATTTATAAAGTATTGAAGTATGAGCAAAAAAATGAAATGGTGAACCGAACATTGCCTACAGAACATGACACATTATGCTTGCATTTAGTTGTAGATTAAGTAATTTGTACTTTACACTTTCAAGCAAAGCTTCCACTTTTCTTGCATATTTGAGGTCCACATTATCATGTATTAGTAATCTTTAGTCTGTTAATTCACGTTGACCCGAGTATGGATAATTGCACAGATCTTCCGCCTGATAAAGAACCATTAGATTGGAACACAAGAATGAAGATAGCAGCTGGTGCAGCTAAAGGTCTGGAGTATCTCCATGATAAGGCGAACCCTCCAGTTATTTATAGGGATTTTAAGTCATCCAATATATTACTTGGTGAAGGATATTCTCCAAAACTTTCTGACTTTGGACTTGCAAAGCTAGGTCCTACAGGAGACAAATCACATGTGTCCACAAGAGTTATGGGTACTTATGGTTATTGTGCTCCTGAGTATGCCATGACTGGGCAATTGACAGTGAAATCTGATGTCTACAGTTTTGGGGTTGTCTTCTTAGAACTTATTACTGGACGTAAAGCCATTGACACCACCCAACCACAGGGAGCACAAAACCTTGTTGCATGGGTAATTCACTCAATAACTTGTATTTCCATATTAATGTTTTCCATCACTGATTATATGTCTACAGTACAAGCCCTTAAGACTTTGTGCAATAATATACGATCGGTCCATCTAATGTAGGCACGGCCATTGTTCAATGACCGTAGAAGGTTCCCGAAATTGGCAGATCCACGACTGCAAGGTAAGTATCCTATGCGAGGTCTTTACCAAGCACTAGCTGTGGCGTCCATGTGTATCCAAGAACAGGCTGCTGGTCGTCCTTTAATTGGGGATGTTGTCACTGCCCTTTCTTACCTGGCAAATCAAGCCTACGATCCTAGTATAACTGCCGGGCCTGGCTATAGATTTTCTGGAGATAATGTTGACAACAGAAACAAAGATGAGCGAGGTGGAAAAATATTGAGGAATGAAGAGGGGGGAGGGTCTGGATACAAATGGGACGTGGAAGGATCTGAGAGGGATGATTCTCCGAGAGAAATTACAAAAATATTGAACAGGGACTTGGACAGAGAACGAGCAGTTGCAGAGGCTAAACTGTGGGGAGAGAATTGGCGGGAAAAACAACGACAAAGTGTCCTAGGAAGTTGTGATGGCAATAATGGGTAGGACCTTATGACATATTATTACGCTCCATTTTCCTCCTTGGCTTTGAACTTTCATAGAAGCATCCAACTTGCTGAACTTCAATTCAGGTACTTGCATTGAAACTTGTTTTAGGTAACAGTGTCAAAGCTTGAAGGAAGAGACATGGGGCCTTATTTTCTGTTCTTTTTTATAAACTTGTTACCCCCACCAACCCCCTATTTTGTAAACAGATATGAAGTGGATCGTTAAGAGTGTACATATACATACAGGTAGTGGACTTATTTGAAAATTTTTGGGAGCGAACACATCTGGAGGGATGCTTCTATGGATGCTGTAGAATTCTTCTATAAAACACAACATCCCGTTTTTATTCATTTCCCGTAACATCAGCTAATTAACATGTTGCAACATGGAAACATTTTACATTCCTTGGTTTCTTCTTGTTGAGAACTCATTGACAGTTTGTCACTTTCGATGTTATAAGCAAACTGATTATGTTTTCTGTTCAAAGTTCTGTCTTCGATTAGCTTATGAGAAAACTTACCCTTGTCTTTATTGGCCTTTGTACAATCCAGCAAGTCAGCAAGGGCAGTAAATGTTACCATGGAAATGTCTGGGTCAAAAATGGTAGAACTGAATTTTTTTGTTAACGGCTTAAACTCGAATTTGTTAAGAAGAATGCACGAGATAATGTTTCAAAGCAGCAGACCGTGTGGTGCGACAACACTAGAACAAACAATAGCAAACAAAATGAGAAACTGGCTAAGTCTAGACCATTACTTACAAGTAGTCAGAAAATCTCACATGCTTCCCCCAATAATCCATGAATGTGGATATGGAGCTTGATACAGGAAACTATGATCACAACCAACAATGAATTACACTGTCAAATTGCATTTGGCAATTGGTACATGGCAATTTCATGGGCTCAATGCAAGTGCAAATTGCACGTGAGGCTGAGAATATTCAATTTTTGGTGAATGATTTTATCGTATGCAACCTACTACGATTCTAGTTATCACGCAACAAAGATGAGTTCATTTTTTCTTTAATCACCTCCTATATATATAGTCGTCATTGAAATCTCATTTCCATACCGTCACTCACCATTTGCACGAGGTTGTTCTTCTATTATTGCAGTGATGCCTGTTTTTGATCTTCACCACCCGTGGGTATTTGCATTTGGCGTCTTAGGTAAAAATGCCAACAGATTCACTGGTTTCTCGTCTTCTCCTTAACTCCTTCTAATCAAGAAGCTTCTTAAACCAAAATAATCAGTTTTGGAGTGCCTACATAGATATATTTGGATTATCAGATTAGGAGGTGATCTACTTTTTAATTATCTCCATCATGCTCCAATTTTTTTGCATGATCAACCTTCCCTTAGTAAGGTTTTTCATATTTAGTTTCTTGCAAAAATTTCTGAAGTGTCTTCTATTTAGATTATCCTAATGACAAGTTTCTTCTTGGGTTCAGGTAACATCGTTTCTATCTCAGTATACCTCGCCCCATTGTAAGTAGCACGATTTCTTAATTTCTGCAAAATTGAGAAAAAAGAAAAAAAAAATTATGGAGTAATAAGACGGCGTGCATTTAATTTGATCGCAGGCCTACATTCATACAAATCTACAAAGAAAAATCAACAATGGGATTCCAATCTCTACCCTATGTAGTAGCACTGTTTGCTGCCATGCTTTGGCTACTGTACTCATTTCTCAAGACAAATGCATTTCTCCTCGTCTCTATTAACTCCTTTGGATGCATTATTGAGGCCATTTACATCTTTGTCTACCTTCTTTACGCATCAAAAAAGGCCAGGGTAAGTAAGTAGGGTGATCTCCAAATTCAAATACTTAAGCATTTGATTCGAAAACTGAAATATGCTTTTCTCAAATGTGTTATGATTTGCAGAGTCACACAGTAAAGCTATTGGCTTCTTTGAATATGGGGCTATTTTCTCTGATACTTCTACTTGCACTCTTCTTTTTCAAACAACATCGCGTTGGTATTGTGGGATGGATTTGTGTCGTGGTTTCTGTCTGTGTTTTTGCAGCCCCCCTAAGCATTGTGGTAACTTGACTAACTACAACCTGCCTGTAGACAGACACATATTTGACTATGTTAGTAGACTTGTAGTTGATTCTGAACTATGACAACGTTTGTTTTTATCTAATTTGCAACAGTTAAAAGTTGTTCGCACTCGCAGTGTTGAATTCATGCCATTCGGCTTGTCATTTTTCCTGACAGTGAGTGCCATCACATGGTTTGCATATGGTCTATTTCTGAAGGATGTATGCATTGCTGTGAGTAAACAAAAACTCACACTTTATTATCACTAAACTGTATAATTATCGGTTTTAATCATTCGCTTCGTTTTCCGATATGTGTAGCTTCCGAATGTTATCGGGTTCTTTTTGGGGCTGCTTCAGATGTTATTGTATGGACTCTTTAGGAATGCAAAACCAGTTATGGAGGAGAAAATTTTGCCTGAGCATGTCATAAACATCATGAAGTTAGGGATCCCTGAAGTACGTCGAGTTGATCTTCAAAAATGCGCAAGTAAGAATGAAACAACCAAAGACGAGGACAAGAAGGATATCGAAGAAGATGATCACATGGAAACTTGCGTGCCTTGTGAATTAAATGTTGAACCCTGACCTAAGTGACTTCGGATACACTTAATACTTGTTAACTATGCACCTTGACAAACTCACATTTGTTGTCCTCTCAATACATTTTTTGGCACGTCAAGACATTATACATTGACGAAACCTTTGCTAAGATGTGATCTGATGTGTCGCAGTGTCAAAAATGAGATGAGATCACATTCTTCGTCTCCCTCCCTCCATTTATTATAGGATATGTAGTTTAAAATTTAAAATGTGAAGAAAATTATGCATTTTCACCTCGAGGAGTACTCAAAAGAAATCAAAGGGTTTTGCTGTTCTTGGCCTAAAGTTTAACTGCCAATTTACATTCATCGATGATTAATTCCATGTGAGTAAGACTGACGTGCGATTTTAAACCTTGTTGGTGCATGATTTGTAACTTCTCACTCTATTTCTACTGTAGAAAAATTTGCCATTGCAACCCCCATACTTTCAGAATAAAGCACTTGGGTCCTTAATCAGTGTTTCCTCGCTTTTAACTTCTTAAACTTTCATCCTGGCCTCCACTAAATAAAAATTGTTGATTTCTTATAAAAAAAAGGTCGCTTTGAGCGTGGCGACTTCTTTAAATGTATTATTATCCAACTGTTACTCTGGGCACATTTTCCTCAACGACTAGTGTTTAGCTCATGAGATATATTGTTATACAGTTAGATAAATGAAAACAACTTTTAATTAAGTCATAGAATAATGTTATTTATTATTATGATGATGAACCATCGATTTATGTGGAATAATGAGATTTGATAGTTCAATTTTTATGAGAGAGAGAGAAATGTGATAGATAATGCGTTGATACATCAACGATATTCCATTATGGTGATGATAAATAACATTACTCTATGTCATAACATTCTTGATGAATAAAGCACTTGGGTTGATTAGATCTGGTGGTGACGGTGGTGGTGACGACTACCGTAGTGTAGGTGGTGACCGTATGTGATCTATTATTTGATTATTTGTGACCAACTGTTTAATTGTGACCTTAAAATTCGATAATTTGTGACCAACAAATTTGAAAATACGTGACTGATTGATAAATTATGACCTATAATATTTTATCTGTGACCAATAAACTAAACAGTGACCTTAAAATTCGATAAGTTGTGATCAATAAATTTGAAAATATGTGACTGATTGATAAATTGTGACCTATAATTTTTTTATCTGTGATCTATAAAATTTTTGATTTGTGATCTCGAATTAATATGTGACCAATTAATTATTTCATATGTAATCAATAAATAAGTTGTGACCTATGATTATATACATGTGACCATTAATTATATAATTATGATTTTATTATATTTAATTAATAAATAAATATCGGATTTTTGCATTAATTAAACTAAAACCTAATTTTTGAATTGTGATTTGTGCATAATTAATGCCGATTTTTCCCAAATGAAATTGAACAATAGGAGCCCATCAAACCTCTTTATGTAGTCTTGTTTCTAGTCCGATATAGCTCACACAATGTAGCAGTGTCAATTCGGGTGGTTCGGGCCGGGTCGGCCCGCGTGAAAAAAAGTTCACCTGTTACGGGTTTCAGGCCGGTTCCAGGTCGGCCCACAAATTTTGGACTACAATCCGACCCGTCTGTTGACCCATCCGGGTCGAGCCCATGCGAGTCACGGGTCGCAGTTTGTTCTGGTTTGACCCATATGATTGTATAAATAAAATTATAAAAATATAGAATTTTTCATATTTATAGCAAAAAATTTTTTTTGTTAAATGTAAACATAGAATTCAAATTTAATATTACAAGAATTATTTATAACTTGGCAAAGTTAAATTTAATTTAAACAAATAACAACTAAATGCATTTCTAATTATTATTATCAAATATTTATAGTATAAGTACATCCCAACTAGATTGACACCTATTTAACTATAATTTAGTTGTTCAAAATTTTTCAAATTTTTTTTTCACGGGTCACACCTCCTTGACCCGTGAACCACCCGTTCGGGTCACGGGTCGGCCCGTGGTCCCGGATCAATCCGGGCCGATTTTTACGGGTCTGGCCGGCCCGTCCATCTTGACACCTCTAATGTATATACGTATAATCCAGCTATTAAGTGATTCAAAATTTTACATTATAGGGAAAAAAATTTACTTGATGCAGATGACAGTAAGAGAAGCTTTAAATTCTGCTCTTGACGAGGAAATGAGCACAGATCACAATGTCTTTCTAATGGGTGAAGAGGTGGGGAAGTGTTTACTTGTGAATGATTCCAAATATTGTTGTTTATTTCTTCTCTTCACATCATCCTCTTTTGTAACTTCAGGTTGGGCAATATCAAGGTGCCTACAAGGTTAGGCTTGTTTAACTCCTTCCACCACCGCCCGCCCACCCTCTGTATATGTGTCTGATAGTCTATTTCTGCGTAAGCTCATGCACACACATGAATGCTCATGAGCAATCGAGCGATTAAGTATGAAGTAATGATCAGGAGAAGTTTCCACTTTCCAGGTTTCTAAAGGACTTCTGCAGAATTTCGGTCCTGAAAGGGTTGTTGATACACCAATCACAGAGGTTTGATTCATTAACTAAACTGTCTACTTCCTGGATAATTCAGCAAAGTTGCAATTTTTGTTTCACTTTATCTAGAATGCCGACTTTGTAGGCTCAATTTCATCAATTTAATATTGGTTTCATTGACACACTCCATTATATGGTCTTGCTTCATTTGCAGGCTGGCTTTACTAGGATTGGAGTTGGTGCTGTATTTTATGGACTCAGACCTGTTGTTGAGTTTATGACATTTAATTTTGCAATGCAGGTTTTCTTGTATATTTTATTTCTAAATTTTCTTGGTTTGAATACTGCCCGCGTGTTGAGCAATTAATCAAAGCTCTTACCAGGAGATGTAGCAACTTTTGAAATGAAAAATAAATAGATGAAGCCTCTGCTATGAATAATGGCAATTCCTTCACCCTGTAATCAGGTTGTTGATCACCATTCACCGAAAGCCCGAAACAATAGCTGACTTGTAGTCTAGATACCGTCTTGTTACATGCAGCGTATGTTTGATATGACATTCTATCTAACTGATGATCACCTATATCAGGGTTCCTACTCTCCTAAAAAATGTTAGACTTCAGTGTTTATTCAATTGGATTTCATTTGATAGCCTCTTTCTTCTAATGTAAGGATTGCGAATGAGGATTAGAATATACCATTTTATCCCATTATAGCGTCTGTGATCTTCATTACGCTGTAAAATTTCTTTGATTCTATAGTTTTGGAATTTTAATTTGATTTTGTTTATACATATTGATTGCAGGGAATCAATCGCATCATTAACTCTGCTGCTAAGACAAACTACATGTCTGCTGGCAATATTATTGTACCTATTGTTTTTAGAGGGTGTGGCTGCTGGCTTCGGAGCCAAGCACTCCCAGGTTTTCTACTTGGTCAATCACCTGTGTGCTACTTGTATGACCTTATCCCTATGGACAAAGTGATATTTTATTGAATGTCTTTCATTCTAATTGCTATTTTTTCTCTGATTCCTTGTTATTGTGATGTAACTTGTCGTTTGCTGATAATTATACTTCATTTGTTTTGCCATGTAGTGTTATGCAGCATGGTATGTCTCCTGCCCAGGCTTGAAAGTTCTGATCCCATATTCGTCTGAAGATGCTCGTGGACTTCTTAAAGCTGCCATTAGAGACCCGATCCTGTTGTCTTCCTCGAAAATGAACTGTTGTAAGAATCTAATACTGATCTATTATGATTTTAAAACCATTAATGTCATGATTGACACTAATGGATCCATTGTTATGTTAGAACTCCTTTAATTCATGATTAATACTAATGACATTCGATATATAATATATAAAACAGGTATGGTGAAGCTTTCCCTGTTTCAGCCGAAGTTCTTGATTCTGGATTTAGGGAAAGCCAAAGTATGTTCCGTGCATCTTACATAGTGGTATAGAGTTGAGTTTTCTCTTCCTTGTGAGAATTGGTATGTGCTAATCATTCTTTGTGTTTGACGTGTACAGACCCAGAGAGAAGGAAAACACATATATTACGGCTTTCTCAAAGATGGCGGGCTTTTCTCTCAAGGTTTGTCTATCTGCATGCATTCTCTAGCTTCTTAATATGTTTACTAGACTAATTGACAGTTTAGTTTCAAATTTTGAGAGAAAAAATTGAAGGCCTCGTGAAATTTTTGCTGTGCCATTCTTGGCCGTTATGATTTAAGCTTAAGCTTTGTGAGAAGTCTCATATACAAAGTTCGTTTAATTCATGTTCAGCATTTGTCTCGTTAGTTAACCTCTGGTTTATATTTTAAATGAAGATTTGATAACCTCTCTTAGTAATCAGTAGATGTATATAAATTATATCCTCGCATCTTGAACTCTACCTTTGTGTAACCTAATATCAGTTCTCAGTCATTTATCATTTCTTAATGGAACTTTGTTCTTGTTCAGGCTACTGATATACTTGCAAAGGATGGGATAGAAGCCGAGGTTTATTTATTGTGACTGAATGATTGATGTTGCTTTATCCAGTTTCTATATAGTTTTGTTATCAACAAGGAGTTCGGGGTCTGTCTCTTACCTCACCCGCTTCTTCCTTTCCTCACAGGCGATAAATCTGCGCTCAATTAGACCACTCGACAGATGCACAATTAATGCTTCGGTTAGAAAAACAAACAGGCTAGTTGAGCAAGGGTTTCCTCAAATCGGCAATGAAATATGGTTTAGATTCTGTAAACTTGAGTATCACACGATTTCAAACATATTAATACTAACGAGGTTTTTGGACATGATATTATAAATCATTGGGAAATACTCATTGTGTTTCTTTTTCTTGCAGCTAGCACATCAATTTTTGAGGATAGTTTTGGCTATCTGGATGCTCCGGTTGAGAGAATCGCTGGAGCAGATGTCCCCGTGCCTTACACAGCTAATCTTGAGAGAATGGCTCTTCCGCACGTTCCAGTTCAACACTATTTTACTAAAGTGGTTAACTATTTTACATCGTGCAGAAAAAGTTATTAAAGGATCACTTCTTGTAGAAGAGCTGTACGATAAAGTTATATTAGGCCATTTTTCTCTGAAAATTCTAACAAGACAAAAAACTTTAAAAAATTATCCAACTAGAGTCAAAAATAGCTTTTTAATTTCAGAAACAATTTTTAACTTTTCAAAAGTCTTATCAAACGGAGCTACCCCGCTGGGATAAAAACATATCTTGCTAAATTTCATTATATTGATCTTCATATTTTCTATTTTGAACCATGAAACTAGGAATGCACTTGGATTACGATTCTTGACTAATGCGGAAGACTTTTTTTAAAAAATATTTTAAACGTGTATGTTTTTTTTTTTCTTTTTCTTTTACTGCTTTAGGTTCTTTTCAAGATGTTTTCCAAAAAGGATGCCCCCTATATATTTTAGAAATAAATAAATATTGAAAACTTTGCAACATAAAGTTGATGGTTGTAGACAGGGGCGGACCCATCACCTGGCCAGCCCCAATGGCTGTCCGTGCTGGGTCTGTCGGGACGTTGAAGTTCTGCCGGGAAGAAATGGAGAAGGCAGCTGGCGTTGATGAATCAATTTTTTTTTTCCTTTGTGCTATTTTGTTTCAGCGATTGACTTTCTTGGGCCTTTTTTTTTTTTAAAACAATAAGGCCCAATGACCAATTTGCAACCCATTAGTACAAACAAAACCAAATCCAAGATCAAAGTCCAAATCCCCAATTAATTGAAACCCAAACCGTAGAGGAGCTGTCGAGCTGAGGAGGGAGAGACGATCGGCGAATCGATTGGCTGCACGTGTCCCTGCCTTCGCGTGTCTGTGACTGTGGTCTGTGAGTTGCCTTCGCGTGCCTCTCCAGTCGTCCGTCGCTATCTTGGCCAGTCGGCAGTCCAGCAACTTCACCTTTACTACTGTGCTTGTCACAGTGAGTGCACTACTCTCTCTTCTCTTTTTTTCTTTTTCTTTTTCTTTTTTTTTTTTTCTTTCTGGTCCTTTAGTTAATTTGTTTGATTTATTATTTATATTTTATAAATTATGTTTATACAATATGAATATGTTTGTGAATTGTGAATTGAGCCTGTTGCCTATAGACTGTAGTTTTTAGATTTTGAATTTT
>CAIGRO010192056.1:2475-12719 GCA_903798355.1 Fraxinus baroniana
GGTGGGCGTTAATTAAATAAGGAAGGTAGCAAGTCTGTACATCATTATCTGACAACTTCCATAACTGGTTACTGAATATGCACTTAACTGGATTCTTGCATATTTCTGGTCCCTTCATGTATCATTGTGTACAAGTTCAGGAAAAGGCAAAGGCTCAAGAGGAGCATCGACAGAATAGGTTGGAGTTTAGGCAATTTCTGGAAACCTGTGCCTTTATCAAGGTATACATCTTTGCTATAATTTCTTCTTGCTCTCTCTTTCTTGCCCTTCTGTATCTCTATTTGAAATGTTTGACCTTTGCATTTAAATTGTTTACTGTGTGTAGGTTGATACCCAGTGGCGGAAAGTTCAAGATCTCTTGGAAGATGATGAAAGATGCACACGCCTTGATAAAATAGATCGCCTCGATATTTTTCAGGTAGACAATTGTGCATATAATGGGACCATCAATTATCTTTTTCTTGGTTAGAACTGCAACTCCTTAGTCATATAGTCATTCTTTACTTTTCTTTCTTTGCCTCTTAATTCCTGACAGCATCCTGTGTTTCAGATAATTTTATAGTCTGGTTCAGCTTATCCTGTCTTCAGCTTTTGACCTCAAACGGTGCATAATTTGTCCTAATATACCTCTAATATTTGCTGTTAATACAGGAATATATCCGTGACTTGGAGAAAGAGGAGGATGAACAGAAGAAGAGACAAAAGGTGTTCTAGGAAACAACTTTCTTATAGTTAGTTACAATCTGATTTGTGTTCTTAATTGTTAAATGTTTGATTGCACATAAAAGGAACATTTGAGACGAGTTGAGCGTAAAAACCGTGATGAATTTCGCAAGATGATGGAAGATCACATAGCTTCTGGCACTCTTACAGCTAAAACTCATTGGCTTGATTATTGTAAAAAGGTATTTTAATTCTGTTATTTTGTTTTGAACGCAGGTTTTTATAATTGAGTTAGTTTGTGGCCATTTTACTAATCGTCAAAGTTTGTTTATCAACACGTTTTTCATTCTAGGTCAAGGATTCTGAAGCTTACCAGGCTGTTGCCTTGAACACCTCTGGTTCTACACCGAGGGATTTGTTTGAGGATGTCGTTGAAGAATTGGAGAAAAAGGTATATAGCAAAGGCCCTTTGTGATCGACTTTCTTATGCTAGGAGGTTATTTTTTTCCATCATATGGTTCCTGACTTCCTGTAATTAGTTGTTATTTGTCATTTTCTTTTCTGATTTCCATTTCAGGTGGTATTTTTATTTTTTATTTTTCATTTGTAATAATCTTTTCCACCTTCGAAAAGAGTCTCTCTTACAACAATTTGAAAATTTGGTAGTCAAATGAATTCTGTAGTCTTGCCATCATAAATCTATAACTTTTATGTAAATCCTTGTTCAAGTTCTTCCAACTTCACTAAATAGTTTGCTTACATTTAAGGTATGGTGGAAGTGGCGTTGTTTGAGATAACTGATGAATCTGGGTCCTGGTAGAATAGTTTTCAGTCCTACGTTAATCTTTTTGTTTCTTGTTGCCCATGGGCACTAGACATGTAGAGATAGCTTAGCTTTACTGGGTTGTGAAGGCCTCGCCAATCTGCCAACCTGTTCGATGGTGTCTTCAATGGACTTGTAAACTTTATCATTCAATGGTGTTTTCTTGTTTATCTCTCTTGTCTGATGATTAGTTGTGGCACTATCTTATTTGGTTACTGCTAAAGTGTTGATCACCTAGTTCATCATGTAAGACCATTTTATTCAGCAATTACAAGTTGCTAGATTAAGCTAGAAGCATACTTGATCTAATGTGAATCATAATATTATTTTTAACGAGATGATACTTTATTTCATAAATAATAAGTAAAATTTATGAGAACAAGATATTTCGAGTTTTCTGTTGATGAAGTTATGCATAGTCTTTTAAGTATCACTCTCTGGTAGCTGATGATATTGTTTGTGATTTATAATTGTTTTATTGTATTATATGGAGATGTAGGAGTGTTACTTATCATGGGTACCACCACTGATTGTTCTTTTTTAAACTTGACAGTATGATGATGACAAAGCCTGTATAAAAGACTTGCTGAAGCTGGAAAAGGTAGGATTCTGCGACTCCTGTTTCTCTATCTAATGATGGTATGCTCTGTGCGTGTGTGTGTCTATACTACATGTATATTTTGAATTATGTTTTCTTCTTATTTTCCAGATCACAGTTGCATCGACATGGACGATTGAAGACTTCAAGTC
The DNA here is from genome assembly GCA_903798355.1 of Fraxinus baroniana. Classification (NCBI taxonomy): domain Eukaryota; kingdom Viridiplantae; phylum Streptophyta; class Magnoliopsida; order Lamiales; family Oleaceae; genus Fraxinus; species Fraxinus baroniana. Next base: position 4,712 of record CAIGRO010192056.1, read on the forward strand.
CTCTATTGAACCAAGCAGTGGTTCATTTTCAATATCTGACATTAATTTACAGGTACCTAGTTTTTGCTGCTCCTTATTTTGTCCTTGCCTTTATTTGTTTTCTTGCTTCCTGAAGGTATGTACTTAAAACTCAGAAAAAGACAAAAACAGTCGAGATGGATCCTCCCTCACGCGTAGAAACTCGACTAATTTTATGTGAGACTCCTTGTAACTTACATCTAGGCTCTCTAGTACATGCACAAGTCATCATAAGTAATAGATAAACATTTTCAGAACTCATGTAATCTGCATCTTTATCATTCCCTACACATCCCATCCATCCATAAACCCAGCGCAACTGACCACTGTCATCTTTACCCTTCCAAACCAAAGAGGGAAAAAAAGTAACAAATTGAGGGTAGTGTCCATACCAATTTCCATGGGAACCAATACTTTACTCTTGTACCATGATGATTCCTGACACTTGAACCATCACTATTGCCAGAACCAAGGGATTTTGACTACAGCCTTCAGCATGACCATTGCTGTCGCCTCGTACTGAAGCCTCTGTTTGAAAATATCTCAAGTTTGAACAAATTTCTTTCACCTCCAGTTTGTCTCGATAAAATATAATCAGTTCAAATTGTTAGATCTTTGAAATGTTTTTTTTGACCCTGGCCCCTTGAGCAAAACGATTTTTTTTTTGCACTTAATTTGACTTGAAAGTTAACTGACCGTGTCCTTTTTTATTGGTCAAAGTGAACCGTTGAAGCTTACTATTCATGGTTAACATTCAATACTGATGTAGGCCTAAAGTGGTCAACTAAAACTTAAATAGTCTTGGACTAGGTTTAGAAATCTGGAGATAATTAATTGACTCTATAGACAATTGATAAATGACTTGCAGTTTCACTAAACAAACCTTCAATAAAGAGTGTTAAGCATTTGGGCATGTTTACGACCTTGTACCTTGGTGAAAGTTCTCTAATTCTTAGCATATTGGACTTGTCTTTTCGTCATTACATTAGCTACCAGACTTCTAAACCTGCTAGGTTCCTATGGGTTTTTAATTTTTTTCATCTAATCTGGTCTCACTGATATATAATAAGCTTTTGGTGCATACCTTGGTTGTTTCTGAGTTTAATGTTTTCTTATAATTGCAGCTTATATGCGAGGACCTTATTGAGAGAGCAAAGGAGAAAGAAGAGAAAGAAGCTAAAAAACGTAAACGTCTTGCCAAAGATTTCACTGATAAACTGAGCACTATTAAGGTCTGTAAGATCTGCAATAACAGCAAGATGAGAGGGTTATTATGTGGTATCATTGAGCGTCCCGGTGGCTGGTAGCATCTGTTGACAACTTTGACCTTTTTTTGTTAATTTTTAGGAAATAAATGCAATGTCGAGTTGGGATGAATCCAAAAAACTTGTTGAGGACAGCTCGGAGTACAGGTATTGTTTTCTCAATTGGACAAGACATGCACTCCATTGGTTTGGATGCTATCTTGGTATCATCTAGAGCATTGAAACATTATGCATTGTTTCCTAACCTGCATTTATATTAGGTCCATTGGAGAAGAAAGTGTTTGTGAGGAGATATTTGATGAATATGTCAGTCGCTTGCAAGAGAAAGCCAAGGAAAAGGAGCGTAGGAGGGAGGAGGAAAAGGTGATGGAGTTCTGGATACTTAAATTTTATTGTTGGTATACTTTTCTGTTGATATATGGCTCATAGAATATGAAAAAGAGCTTTTGTGTTTGCCACTGAACTTCTGAAAATCTTCACAGAGAGACATTTGGGTGCTGATTACGTAAATTGAGAATTTTAATATGGATGAAACACATTGTACAATAGCAATGAATTGGTGTTTATTCTTACCCTTCATATTAAATTGTCTGGTTAAAATTTGCTACATGCTAAAGTGAAATACACAACATTGGATTGACAGAGGCAAAGCTGCCCTTCGCTGCTGAGCTTCCATACTGTTTATTTAGACATTTGGGCAATTATCATGGTCTTGTGGGCGGTAATGTCTTTTGAGAAACTGTCCTTTTTTACGTGCTTTGTCTTCAATATGTCGAAGTGAAAGATGCCATTGGTCTCCTCTTCAAAATGTTTTACAGGATGCTTAATGTTTTATAGTGATCATCTTTGTTCTCAATCTTTATATTTTTTCAGTCGAATGACTGTATCTAATTTGTCTTGAAAGAATTTCCAATAATTTAGTATATTTCTCTGTGTTCGTGGTTTTTGGACCTTTACCCTATGCTTTGTGTTTCCTAGTAGAGATGACATATTTGATGTCGTGTCTAGTATCCCCTCTTGGAAACACTTGTGGCTGCTTAGTCGAATCTTTGCTTCTTGAAACTTCTTGATTTTGATTCTATTTGTTTCTTCATATATTTGTGCCCTTGACAGGCCAAAAAGGACAAAGAAAGGGAGAAGGAGAAGAGAAAAGACAGAGAGAGAAGAGAGAGAGAGAAAGAAAAAGAGAAGGATGACAAGGAGAGAGACAAAGATAGAGAACGTGAGAAAGAAAAAGACAAGGTGAAAGAACACTCGAAAAAGGATGAAGCAGAAAGTGAGAATATGGATGTCACAGATAGTCATGGTCACAGAGATGACAAGAGGAGGGATAAGGACAAGGAGAGGAAACATAGGAAGCGACATCAGAGTGATGATGTGAGTTCAGATAAGGATGACAAAGAAGAGTCGAAGAAGTCCCGTCGTCATGACCGTAAAAAGTCAAGAAAGGTATTTTGAATTACGGTTCTCTTTCTCATTCTTCTTCTTTGATCAGTCGAGTGGAGTAACTTGACACCTTGTTCTCTTTTATTACAGCACACATATTCACCTGAATCAGATAGCGAGAGTAGGTACAAAAGACACAAAAGAGAACACAGGGATGGATCTTCTCATAATGGTGGAAACGAGGAGCTCGAAGATGGTGAACTTGGTGAGGATGGGGAGATCCAGTAAACCCAACTGACTGACTTTTTTCTCCTGTGAGGAGCTTCTGTAAGGCTGCGCCATTGAATCGTATCTTTACAGGATAAATATATTGATTAGCTCTTTGTTATTTGTTTTCTTGCGCTGCTGTCATGTGATATTCAAATTATCCCGACCCGCTATCCAACCAAGAAGAAAATAGTGCTCTAGTTAAAGATGTAACTGCTGCCTTGATGGGGGCTTAAAAAATTTCGTAGTTTCTTTAAACCGTTTGTAATTTGTTGAGTCGAGTTTAATGCCTCCTTGTGTAAAATGGCTATTGTTTATTTTGTATTCACCAGTACTCAATGAAGTGTTTTATTTTTAATTTGTCCAATCAACCTTCTCACTATGATTTTTATATTTTAACTTGTCAATCATAATGTTTGGCAAAAAAGTCTTCACAATGCTTTTTGGTCTAATTAACCTTAACTCCTTAAGTATGTGTTTAAAGTTTGAAATACACTTTCATTTGAAATATATAAAATGTCCACCTTTTAATCAAAATTTACCAAATCCTTGGAACATGAATCCCCACTTTCATTATTTATCATACCCAATTTAAAACCAATAACAAAATGGTATGTTGCCTTTTTAAATGACGAGTGCCATTTTAACTAATTTTATGTTTGTTTCATTTTATGTTTCCTTGTATCACGTGAAAATTAATGAAAACAAATTTTAACTATATTTGGAGTGAAATTGTGAGTCCATGACCCAAAAAGGCATGTCGTTATAAATGATTTGATTGTGTATTAAATAATTTCATGTTTGTTTTACTTTATATTCTCTTGTATTTACATGAAAATGAACGTAGAAAAGTTTTCACTAAATTTAGAGTGAAATTGAGATCACATAATCCAAAAGGGCATGCCCCCGTTTTAAATTGTTGGGTGTCGTATTAATTAATTTTTTATTAGTTTCACTTTTTTCACTTGTATCCATATGAAAATGAACAAATGCAAGTTTTCATTACATTTGTATAGTAATATCATACAAAGTTCACACGATAATAACAAACACTAATGTTACATGAGCAAGCTACACTATACTAAACTTCGAATAAAGTTAAGTAACCGAAATCCATTATTTTTCAAACGTGGGAGAAGATGCACAACAAATTAGCTTTTTAACTTGTATAAATCTTTTAAGATATTTCAGAGTATGATCGACTATTTTTAAAGTGAAATCGAGACTCGTTACAACATGCTAACATTATAAACGATAGGTGCCGTTTAAATTATTATTATGTTCATCTCACTTATATTTCATAATATCCATATGAAAATGAACGAGTGCAAGTTTTTACTACATTTTGATACCAAGGTCGATACAAAGATTCACCTAGTAGTAACCAACAATATTGTTCTGTAACTAAACTATACTAGACTTCACTTTAAATAAAGTAATCTAAATTCCATTATATTCTAATTATGAGATAAGATGTTCAACAAATTAGCTCGTTTTACTTGTATAAGTCTTCTAAACCATTCCAAGATATGATAGTCTAGTTTTAGAGTGAAGTCGAGACGCAAAATGACATGCTGGCGTTATATAAGGTTGAGTATCTTTCAACTATTATTGTGCTCGTTTTACTTTATGTTCACTCATATTCTTATGAAAATGAATGAATGCAAGTTTTTACTACAACGGATACCAAGGTCGATATAAAAGTTCACCCGACTAGGGATGGCAAAAAAACCATTCAACTCGATGCCCCTAGAGCCCGCTCCGAATGGTAAAGGGATTATGTGCCTAACCGAATAAATGGGACAGGAACAGGGCAAAGATCATTGCCTCAAACCAGGTACACTACGACTACGGAAAATATAGTCCTCATTCTGTTACCCTCCCTGTTTAAAATTGATGTCAAATTTAAATTTTTTATCAAACAAAAATAATAAATTTATCATGATTTTTAAAGAGAACATAAGTTTTTTTTTTAAAAAAATAAATTGGAAAAAAGTAATAATATTTATTAATTAAAGACAAAAAAAAAAAGCAAAAAATAAAAATAAAAAAGAAAAAAATAAATGGGGCAGGGGACCTGCCCCGCCCACCTCCGAACTCGTCATGTTCCGCTTTAACCGAGTATAAGGATGTGATATGATAACAAAAATACCTGACGGAACTAGAGTGGTAATGGTCAATTTGTTCCATACTCACACCGTTGCCATCCCTACACCCGACATGCCCAAAAATATTGTTTAATAAATAAACTACACTAGACTTCACTATGAACGAAGGTAAGTAACTTAAATTTCATTATATTCCAATTATGAGATAAGATACCAAATAAATTGGCTTGTTTAACTTGTACAAGTCTTCTAATATGTTCCAAGATATGATCAACTCATTTTGGAGTGAAATCGAGACTCAGTGACCAAAATTACATGTCATTTTAAATAGTTGAGTGTCGTTTAAACTATTTTTTTGTTTGTTTCACTTTACGTTCACTCACATCCACATAACAAATGAAAGGATGCATGTTTTCATTATATTTAGACGCCAGTGTCGATATAAAGTTCACGTAATAATAATGAATACTAACGTTCCATTAGTAAACTGTACTAAACCTAACTAACTATGAACGAAGATATGTGACACAAATCCCATTATATTAATTTTGAGATAAAATACTCAAAACTTAATTTGTTTAATTTGTAGAAGTCTTCTAGTTTTGAAGTGAAATCGAGACCCCATTATCAAAAATAGCATGTTGTCTTTTAAAGGATTGGGGGATGTTTCAACTAATTACATATATGTTTCACTTTATGCTCACACTTATTCACATAAAAATGAACGAATGTAAATTTTCATTACATTTGGTGGTCAATACAAAGTTCACACGATAGTATCAACACTATTGTTTTGTGAGTAAACTAAATTACGATTTCGTACGGACCAAGGCAAGTAACTCATATTCTATTATATTCAAATTATGAGATAAGATACTCAACAAGTTAGCTCATTTAACTTGTACAAGCCTTCTAAGATGTTTCAAGATATGATCGACTAATTTTAGAGTGAAATCGTGATCCCGTGACCCAATTGCTAGGTGCAATTTCGACTAAAAGTATTGATTAATTTAATAACGTTTGAGTCAACTTTGTTACCAGTATAAAGATACTGAATTACTTATCTTTATATCAACCTCTAAGTAACAACTTTGGATCGAGTAAGGTTCTAAATATAGTAAAATATATTTCCATCATTCTACGCTCGCAGCGGATATAACGACAAATGAACATCAAATTGGCGAAAACAGCACCATGTCTTTTAAGTTGACAAGGGTCATTTTGTGCAGAGGCCTCAATTTTACTGCAAACATCCTTGTAAGATATTTAAACTTAGGTTCGTTTCTTATCTTTTCTCCGTGTGAAGCCTCAATGGTCAAAATTGACTAATTTCATTCTGGAACACATTAACCAAACTTTGTTCACCACTATCATACAAGAAAAACACTTCAATTTTTCGACACTTTTATACTCTTATACTAGTCGTACGCCCGTACATGTACTGGCTTTGGTATTTTTAAGGTAATATTAATAGTATTGTGAAAGGTCAATAAGTTTTTATCTAACTTAAAAATTAGTAAAATTTAATAATGAAAAATATTATTTGATAATCCTTGAAGTTCTGGGCTTCAGTTAGTTTATACAGAGACGGAAAAGAGTTTCTATTATCCTTAAAGAGTACTTTACTTAATGACAATAATAGATGAAAAGTATAAAGATGAAAAAATTTACAGGTATAATCATTTGTATATTAATCGTTGCAAGTATATAGGGAGAAGTGAAAGATGGCGTCAACAAAAGTAATCAACTAAGGCATTACTGGTTTGATAACTGACATATTACTTCAAGAAACAAAAAGTACTACATTTGAATGGTTAAAGAATCCGTACCTTATGATCATGAACAATTTTGATCGTGAGTATGTGTTCCTTGTCATTAAGAAGATCATAAGTCTCAATGTTGGTCATGGTAGAAATTCTCGAATTAAGTTTACAAAAACATTTGAAATTTACAAGCACAGATGGTAATGATTTAACAAAAAAATAAAAAAATAAAAAAATTTTGCTAGTTTATAATTAAGCAACAACACATATTCGTTATGAAGGTGGAGCAGGGAAGATAAAGTAAACGAAACTTTTGAAAGCATATGAGGGGGGTATTGCCCCTTGTGGGAGTTGAGGGGGGCAGCGCCTCTCATGGGATTCTCTCGACGGGGATCGACCTACCCGATCAGGTCGTGGGAGTCGAAGGGGTAGCACCCCTCGTGAGGGTTCGGAGTCAAAAAAATAATCGGTGTGTCTCCGTACAGCGTGGAGACATGAGCTCCGCGTCTCCGCACAATGCGGAGACACAGATGTCCCGTGTCTCCGCACAGCGCGGAGACATGGAGTGCCCCGTGTCTCATCTCCACACAGTGCGGATTCGTATCTCGAGTGTCTCCGCACAGTGCGGAGACGCCATCTTTTTTTTTAAATGCATTCATTAGTTTTTCTCTCCTTTTCTGTTAAAAATAATATGTTCAATTCATTAACTTTTTTCACTCGCTTAAACTTCTTACTCTCCCAATTAGTTTTAACAATGTGCAAATAATTAAAATTTACGGATTTAACATAAGCACCAATGTACAAGTTTTCGACGAGGACAAAGATACTGCTTTCCTGAAAAACCTCGTAGTCATCCTACCCAATGGAAATCGTTTTGCCACTTCACGGCGCCATTGAGAACAAGTGAGAGAGAGGGTGAGAAGTCGAAGATTCGGAAGAATTCTATATATTGTAAATATATGTAAAGATGGAGAAGAAGCAGAACAATTCTTTCTGGGAATGTTCTTCCAGGAACTTAACTTGTATAAGAACTTCAAATAAATAAAAATTGAGCCGAAGATGACGAAGAATGGAGGAGTGTGACAACACGAAATTGGTTGTCGCAATTTGTCGAGAGAGTCTACTACTTTTATTGCACTATGGTCTCGGCGTGAAATAAAAATTTTGGTTCCTCTTTTGTTGGTTTGCTTCTCCAATACGT
>CAIGRO010192062.1:0-17898 GCA_903798355.1 Fraxinus baroniana
CCCCAAATCGGCGAGGGCTCTGATTGAATGATTTCACAGTTTTTATGATTTTATTCCCCATGAATAAATTGAAAAACATGCAGAATTTCTTCCCCAATGTGCCAGTTGCTTGTTCTAATTTGATTGTTTTAATATGCTTATTTCATGGAATGTAATTAATTCAGAAAAGGATTGGTAAGAATTTGAATTTCCGTTACAAATGAGTAAGTAGGGGTGGACAAAATATAATGTTTAAAATTATGTCTTTATTGGAGACAACCCATTATTTGAATACGACCCGTTAATTGGTTCTGGATCATTAGAGACAGCTTATTAATTATGTACACCCCAATTTTGTATTCATTTGAATCATTTCTCCTTCACTCGTTTTCAATTTATATAATGCCACGGCACACTGGCACCGCATTTTATATCGTCGGTGGAGAAAACTTTTTCAAGGTTTGAAAATGAAATTGGCCAGCCACTTAAAAAGCATTTATACTATTTTTTACCTTAATTATTTGATGAATTATTTGTGTTAATCACAAATAGAGGAAAATCCAATAAACATTAATAGAGTATTAAACGATTAATGGTTGGATGTGAAAGTGGATTATAAAAGTTTTGCATAATTCATCATTCATTGTGGTGGTGTGCCATTAAAACTACTACAATTAACTTAGTAAATCATTGTTATTACTTATTAAACAATCTTTTGTATGGAATGAAAACTGATTTGTATATTCAAAATTTCAAGTTATGACTATATTTTGTTTGTTAGTTTGGACTTTTGTGATCTTAATGATTGATAATTTGAACTTGTTGAATAGTTGATGTTTATTTATTTATTTATTTATTTATTTTTGCTTAGCTATATATTACTAACTCATAGATATGGTGCAAGTCCGAAAATATAATAATTGAAACTAGAACAAAACCAAATCAAATCAAAACGAAACTAGAACCGAACAGTTCTATTTGATTCGGTTTGGTTTGGTTTGGTTTGGTTCCATATCTTAGAAGAAAAAAAAATCATTCGATTTCACTATATAAAAAATCATTGATTCAAGGTTCAATTCAATTCTTTTGAAACCAGAAGCAAATGGAACCATATTGATGCATATGAATAAGGGAGTAATTAGGGGAAGTAGTATTTAAGATATTATTATTGATTTTATATAGTATTTCGAATATATATTTAGAGACATAGTATAATAAGAGGGTGTTTGAGCCTCATTCTTTTTGAAAAATGTATTTTGAAATAGTATATTGATGGAGAATATATGATTAAAAAATAATAAAATATTTTTGGTTTACGTGTAATATTATTTTAATGAAGAATGTGTTGTTGGAAAGAAAAAAGAGAAAAATATATTTAAAAAAAAAAAAGAAGAATCAAACAAGGCCTAAGAAGTAAGAACGTCATATTTTATCTCATGTATATGTGAATTTTTCCCTAACGTTTATACGAGATTAGGGCCGATATGTGTGAAAGAAAAGTTTTTTGCTTTATTGTTTGGGCCCACCTTGACTCGACTCGACTCGACTCAATTATATTATAAAAATGATAATAAAACTGAAAATATAAAATAGTCAAAAATATTCTCTATCTAAAATTCTTTGTAGAGAATTTTTGTCTCATGTTTGATAAGTCGTACAGCTTACGCTTGACAAAATTAAAAGGAAACAAAAGAAGTTAAGAGTCTTATTACATACCAGAGAAGGAGGTGGCTATTAATAGAATATTAGGGTCATGGATTCAAATTTGGTGGCTAAGCATATTCTTTACTTGAAATTCCTTGCAACGAACCTTTATGTCACATTGAATAGGTATGGTAACGGGGCTGAACGGAGTCGATTTGGCTCTTAGACATCTGAGGTTTGTGTCCACAAATTAGGCTTGATCCGACCCGTTGGCTCATGAATCGAGCCGAGAAATTCCTTATTTTTTAAAGGAATTTGAGTCCCTGTTTGAAACCCATTTTGGGTTGAAAAGAATTTTTAGAATAATGATTGATGTAAGAATGTGTAGTGGAAAAGTGATGAAAAGTTTTTGATTTGTGTGTAATATTATTTTATTAGGAGAATGTGTGGTTGAAATGAAAAATGAGAATGAGAATGGGAAAGAGAAAGAGAAAGAGAAATGAATGGATTTCAAACAGGGGCTGAAATAAGTAAGAAAAAAAAAAACAAGTCTGTCGGTTTTTATTATTTTTGAGAACGAGAAATTAGGTTTACGTACAAGTGTTTTATTCTATTTACGTATAATTTTCACATTCATTGAATTATGAAAATCGCAAAATGTGATACAAATGATCTCTTTAAAATTTTTATCAATTTCACCATTATTATCTTGAAAAAAACAGTAGATTTTGTTTGGTAAAATCGAATACATGAACAACGCTTTGCTATCATTAGTTTTATTGAACAAGATTCCTCTTTGTTTAGCAAGTTGTTTGAAAATTTCAAACTAATTTTGCAAAAACTCAAATAAAATATTATCAGCCATATTCCTAAGAATAATTAATTTATAAATCAATTTCTCACTTTATTCAAACGTTAACAACCACTTAACATGCAAAATTAAATTAAGGAAAAATTGTAACAGCGATCCCTAACCTTTTAAATTTTTTCAAAGTTTACCATAACGTTCAATTTGTGTCAACGAAGGCCTTTAACCTTTCATAAATATGCAGTAGAGATCCAAATGGATAGAAATCATCCACTTGACCATTAGCTTACAAAAAAAAAAAGAAGGTCAAAATTGATTAATTTGACCAAATTAAAAAAGACAAAATGGTAACTTTACATATTATCTCTAAAATAAGTTAAAAAAACAAAAACGAAAATAAAAATCCTCATCTTCCACCCACGCAAAGAAAACACTAGCTACCGTCGACCACCAAATCTGAAACCAAAAAAAACACCAGCCATCGCCGACCACCTAATACGCCAAAAATTCATCCCCTAGCCGACAGCCTCATTCCACAAACACATGTCACACAATTAATTGGAAAAACATCATGTGGAGATCAAAATCAACTTTTAAAACCATGGGGGAGTCGCGGTCCAACAACAAAATTCGACAACTCCGGTAACACCTACGGTCGTGCACCTAGCCTCACCTAAGTGCTCCAATTCATGGTGAGATATTATCCAAAACAGCACCGATTGATACAGGTCTACCTTAGGATCAAAACGATGCAGTCTCATTTCCTTCAATTAACGAATATGGAGCTCTTTTTCTACTAAATTGGCAACCCACAATTCCTTAGCAACATCGAACGATGATAGGTGTACTCTCGATCGATCCAATTATGTCACAAATTGCTCTAGTTTTAGCTTCAAATTCTACATAATTCACAAACAAATGAGGTTCTAATTTCTTCAATTTCTGTTGGGTTTGATTTGATTTCTGATTTTGATTTTTGGTTGGTAGCGACTGCCTTTAGGAGGCGATGTCGAAGTTGTGGGGTAGGGTGGGTGGGGTAAATTTCTTTTATTTTTTTGGTTTTTTTAATTTAAGTTTATGTTAAAAAAAATGCAAAATTACCATTTTGTCATTTTAAAATTAGTCAAAATTGTGGTCGAGGTCAATTTTTTGGTCAACTAATGATCAAGTGGATGGTTTCCATTCATTTGGACCTCTACTGCATATTTATGAAAGGTCGGGACCTTCATTGATATAAATTAAAGATTAGGGTAAAGTCTATAAAAATTAAAAAGATTAGGGACCACTGTTGCAATTTTCCCTTATGTTTGACCAAATCTGTTCCTGGTCAACAAAAACTGCCACCTTGTCGTTTTCATTTTTGGCTTCCTGACTCTCCCTATACAAATATAATTTCAATAATAGTCAATTACGTTCAAGAAAAATTCCAAACTAGTCCTTAAAGTATTTTAATGACTCATTTAATCACAAAGCCTTGTTTGGTAACTATTATTTTCAAAATATATTTTTCTCTATTTTATTTTCAACTACACATTTTTCAATAAGATAATATTACAAACAAACTCAATTTTTTTCTTTTTTTCTTTTACCACATTTTCTAACAAAATATTATTCTAAAATACGCTATGGACAAAAAATGAGGCTCAAACAAATGCTAATTAATCAATATATTAACCTACTTAACGTCATATAAGATGTAGGAGTTATTAACAAGGACCAAAACTCTTTAAAGCGAAATGGTCTTCTGGTATAGATTGGTCGTGATATTTTTACTGTCTATTAATGAAGAATATAGAGTTGAAGTTAAAATGATTTGAAATTTTTTTACCTAACATCACGATTTCTCTTAATAATTGCGTCTTACTTTGAAAATATGTAATTTCACAAATGGATACAACGATTGTTAGATGAATTCGAGGTTTAATGGGGGCCGATGTCAAATTTGGCATCGATGCCGTTAAAAGGATTAATCAATTTTGCAACATTATCTAGCTTTAGTAGACTAAATTGATCGCAAAAATACTTTATTAACTAAATTTAAAATCTCATTTGGACTATAATGACTATTTGAAATTAAACTTTCCTCTCTCAGGACAGACATTCTCTCAATATGTACACAGCTCGTTCATTGGAAGGACCCTTTGAATTTGTACTCTTTTTGGAACTGATCGTACGTATTTTTAATTTAGTATAAGCTGTAGTCGCAATAATCAAATGTAAGCTGCGAAAATCCAATCTCCAATAATTATTTCCTGTAAGTTCCTCCATCTTAAATTCTTGAATTTTTTATGTTCTCTACTTGTTTATGTTGAAAATTTGTACCCAAAATAGAATAATTTGTTAGGAATTTACTAGGTCGTATTTGAGTTTGATTTCTCCTCTTCTTTAAGAATCTTTATGGTCAAGGTTTTTAGGTGGGGAAAAAGCAGATTTTTCTAAATGGTAGTTATTATATATGTTTGAAGACTAGTCATGAAATTGATGGTTTATGAGGGCTTTCCTTGAAGAATACTCGTGAGTGTATCTCTGAAATTTGTTAAATTTGATCTTTTTTGTGCCTGGATTTAATTCTTAGTTTTTATGCTCACATGGGTTTCTTGGAAATTTCAGTTTTGATGTTTAGAATAGTCCTCAAATGGGTTTGATTGATTTTTACAGAGCGGAAGTTTAACGGTTGAGATGTTAGGGGAAGAGAATAAGGATAGGCCTGCCGGAGGGAGTTGGAAAACATACTCACGGTCTGTTTCGTGGACTGATGGATCACCTAGAAAGACAAATTCCAGGCCACAATGGAACAGCAAGGCTCGGGCTTGTTTGCCACCCCTTCAACCTCTTTCGGTTACTAGACCTAGCGGGGAGGAATGGCCGAGGGCCGGCTCGGATGATATTGGCATATGGGCGAACCCCCCTACTACTCCTGGTGCAAGGCTTGGATCAATGACGCCTCGTGGAAATTCAAATTCAGAACAACCTCCTAGAGAATTTGAGTTCAAGAAAGATAAGCTCGCGTTCTTTGATAAGGAATGCTCAAGAATTTTGGATCACGTATATTTAGGAAGTGATGCTGTTGCAAAGAATCGTGAAATTTTAAAGCAGAATGGAATAACCCATGTGCTGAACTGTGTGGGGTTTGTTTGCCCTGAATATTTCAAGAATGAGCTCGTTTACAAGACACTTTGGCTGCAGGATAGCCCGTCTGAGGATATCACGAGCATTTTCTATGATGTTTTTGATTATTTTGAAGATGTTAGAGAACAAGGTGGGCGAGTCCTTGTTCACTGTTGCCAAGGGGTGTCTCGATCGGCCTCTTTGGTTATTGCTTATCTTATGTGGAAAGATGGGCAGAGCTTTGAGGATGCATTCCAGCATGTTAAAACAGCACGAGGAGTGACTAACCCGAATTTGGGATTTGCCTGTCAACTTTTGCAGTGCCAGAAGCGGGTACATGCCTTGCCTCCAAGCCCCTCTTCGGTGCTTCGTATGTATCGAATGGCACCTCACTCACCATATGATCCCCTTCATCTTGTTCCGAAAATGTTGAGTGAACCGGGGTCAGAAAGACTCGATTCTCGTGGAGCTTTCATTGTTCATGTTCCTTCAGCAATATTCATCTGGACAGGGAAGCGTTGCTTCAAAGTGATGTCAGATAAAGCCAGGTCAGCTGCATCTCAAGTTATCCGTTATGAAAAGGCCTGGGGTCCGGTTATAACCGTCAACGAAGATGAAGAAACATCTGAATTCTGGGTTGCTCTTGACTTGAAAAAACAGTTAACAGATGGTTGTGACACAGAGATAACAGAAGACAGAATTGGCCCTTCAGCTTGTCCGTCCATCTGTCAAAGGAAAGTTGATGAGTATGATCAAGATTTCGGGATTTTTTACAAAGCACTATCCGGTGGAATTGTTCCATCTTTTCCCTTATCAGGAAGTGGATCCAAGACATGCATACCTGCTAGAGAAAATGGTTGGAGCAGATTGAGAAGAAAGTTGACCAGTGGTATTATGAAAGAACTTATTGTGTCGTCTAAATTGAATTGCAATTTGACTCAAGCAAGTGACAAAGCAGATATACTAGATACTTCTAAAGAAGTTCTGTTGCCTTCCAGTCCTCAGTGCGATTCACCTGATTCCTTTGCTTCGTACAAAATTGGCAGCCCTGTTGCACTAATGGAGAAAGTGGAATACTCAGTTCCCCTTACTGATACTGTACTGTCACCATCACCGTCGCTCAATTCATTGGATTCCTTTAGTTCTTATCTTGTGAATAAACCGAAGTTTAATTCGACATCCCCATCACTCTCTCCTTCAACCTCAGATTATTCAAGTTCATTCACCTTTTCACCCTCATCGTCTAACTGGTCAGACTTATCATATTTGTCAGCTCACCCTTCACCTTCTGGACTAGAGTCCAAAGATCCTGTTAAGAGCAGTTCCTCGGAGGAAAGTGCAAGTTTACCTCTTCGAGCATCTTCCCCTCCACTGGAAGAAGCATTTTCCGCTACTCGTGCTTTGAGAGTGGCAAGTTTTTCATTTAGAGGAACACCCTCCCTTGCTGAGCGCAGAGGAAGCAGTCTTCCTCCTCGGATGATGTTACCTTCGGTGGATGAGGCATCACATTCTTCAACCATTTCGATGAATTTGTCGTTTTATGTAGAAGATGATATTATGCAGGATATTGAACACAACAACTTTAAACATGATAGATCTTTGGAGACAAATAGAGAAGAGCCAACGTATGTTGCTCACAGCTATGCTGCTGACAATGATCCGTTTGAGTTTTGATGCAAACGGTGCTCATGTTTTATACATCTTTTAAGGCATGATGTGCTGTGGAAGGGAACCGTTAATCAGTTGAACAGTATTTATAGAAGATGCTAAGATAGTCATGCCTACCGGGAGATGGTTGGTTGTGCTTTTCTCATGGAGAAGGGTTTTAAGTGCAAGCACTTTCATTCAGGTACTTGTTGCACCTATATAGTTAATGGATGCTATATGCCTATTTTGTAGGACTTCTGCTATTGCTTCTGAAGAGCTTCGTAAGGAAGTTATTAAAAGCTCTTCTAGCCAAAAAACACTTCCACAAAATTATCCAAACATTTCAAAAGCAGTTTCCTAGTCTTATAAGCGACTTTTGACTTTTCAAAAGCCCTGCCAAACAGGCCCTATATCATTTATATCTTGCTTATGTTTACACTAGGGGCAATCTATTGGAAGTTATTATCTTATTTTTACCTTTTATGTCTGGATTTATAATGAGTTTGTGAGAATTGAGCTGTAAATTTTTTATCATTGTGAAACTTTGGAAGATAATTAGTTTAGCATCAGTTAGATAAAAGGCATCGACTCTTGAACAAATTTTAGTTGTGCAAATATTTATGCTTTCTTTTGTGTCAATGTCTGTATGTCTATTCTTACTTACCATGTGCTTCACTTTTTTTCTCGTGCATAATTTGGATAGATGAATGGATATCATGCTGCCACAAGCATTATCTTCTTTGTTACATGCATAAAGTATGAAGACTTATTTCTAAGGGTGTTTAGAATTTATGAAGGCTCATTTGGCAGAACTTTTGAAAAGTCAAAAGTTGTTTATAAAAGTAAGAAGTTGCATTTGAACATGATAATTTTCCGAGGAAGATGCTATATGTACCAAATGTTTTACAGAATGGCCAGGCCCCCCCCCCCCCCCCCCCCCCCCCCCNTCCACATGTTGACTATGTAAACCATTATGTAATTTATTTGGTACATATAGATTAATTCATTTTCTAAAAGCGCTTTGCATGACTAGAAAAGTTTTTAGAGAGTTATTTTAATGTAACTTCCTCAAAAAACTCTTATACAAGAAGCAGAGACAAGCAAAAGTCCTACAAAATAGATCCTAAATTTGTTTATAGTTTAGAATATGATTGCATTTTTTCATTCTTATGTAGAAAAGTTTCAAGTCTTGTTATATTTTCACAATGTTTATAAATGATGGTTTCAATTTTGCAATGCGATAAATTCTTGTAATAATGAAATTGCAGATAGTTAAGAAGGTGAAGAAGGTCGATTGCAGCTCCTAGAGCATTTTGCCTTTGGATGGAATTGCAGATATAGTTTGTTAAAGGTGGTGTGGAACAGCTAATGCATCTTGCCTTTTTCTCGTTTCATAAGATAGACTAGAAAATAATGTGTACCAAACATACACTAGGAGCATTATAGAAAGTAAGTTATAGGATTTACGAGGACAAAAGATTCTCTCAGAATAAATGAAATGTGTACTTTTATTCATCTTGTTCATCTAATTTTTCTGTACATTCAGATTCAACACCCAAGGTGTAGGTTTTTCAGTACAAATTTAGAGCATTATTTTATAGCATTTTGTCGTACCGGTCAAAATAATCGTATTCATGGATCCATTTTAAGAGAAGAAATATCAATAGCTATCTAACACTAAGCACAATTAACATGTTTAGCCCATAACCTGGGCAAGGAAAATTGTTCGATAGATCGAAATATCAAGTCGGGAGATGTTTAGCCCATAACATTTTTTACATATGACAGAAGATCTACAAAAACTACAGAAAATCAAACCCGAAAGTTGAGCAGGTGAAAAAGCTTAATTTTTTCTCTCTCAAATCTCTTTTTCTGATCTTAAAATAGCCATTGTAGGGCCGAGTGCACTGCCTCTCAAAGCTTTATATGACCATGATTTCTTGCCTGAACTCTCTTTACCGCAACTATTTTCCTGCAATAGCTGCGCCTTCTTGGCATTCAGAGTCGCGCTAATTTCATCCCATACATTTACTCCGTTGTCTGCAAATAAAAAGAACGTTTTCAAAATCCGAAAACATAACCAGGAATTTTAGGCATCCGAAATAGGTACCTATAGGTGGAGGTTGTGTTTGTTTACCACTGTTTAACTCTGCACGATCTACAAACAGCAAATACAGTCGGGATGAGCAGAGATGGACCGGCGTTTAATAAATGCTCCAAACCAGACTTTAATTATTTTCAAGAATTGCCATTAGAAATGATAAATACCTGGGGCTGGAGCACATGATTGTTTATATTTACCGCTAGGCAACTCAAGTTCTCCAGCGTTTTCATTGCCTACAGGACCTTCATTGTCGCAACTAGGGGTTGTATTCCTCGGACCTGTGTTGCCTCCTTTGACAATCCGGATGTCAACAAGAGATGATAAATCAATCTGCATGGCATGGATGGTAAATATTTGGTGATTGATATCAATATGGGAAAGAAATGGTAGAACACTTTAAAGAATGATTAAAATGGGCAGAACTTGCCTCCAGCGAACCATCTTCATTGTATAGGGGGTTATCGGGTTGAGCGGCAGATTCGTCCTCATCTAACTTCTTGGAAACAACAGGATATTCTGGTACTGGCATCAGCATAGTTTGACGGGATTCAGTATTGACCCAGGATACTTTTCCAACCTATGTCGAAAGATATGTTAAGGCTATTGATGTTGTCCAGTTGTAAGCTATAATTTATTATTCAAATCCTACAAGAGTTGAGTTATACTCGATAAGATGAAAGCTCAGGGGTCCACGACGATGATAACTCCAGAATACGATATGCAATTAAGTCTCCTTCCTGCCAAAAATGATTACAACATAAATGATACGAATGAGGGAGGCAAAGATGCAAGACAAGTTGGTCTGAAAGTTTATGTTTGGCTAAAGCTTCAAAAGAGTTCGAAATTAATTTTAAGCTTCTTTTCTGCCAAATACTTAGAAGTTACTTCTTACAACATATCTTACTTTTCTAAAGTCTCAACTTTGGGAAACTAACTTTTAAGCTTTGTAAAACATGCTCCTTGAATGTAGGGAGTCAAACGTGCTCTTTGCATAACCTGTAGGAAGTCGCAAGGGGTGTATGCTGCTAAAAGATCGAGACAAAAAGCCCACTTCTCCCACCAACTTTTGTTATAAAAGGAAACAAAAATGGTTCATAATAGAAAATCTTGAATGTATAAAAAGAGAGAAAAACAAGAATCTACCTTAGGCATGTCAACAAGGGGTGGAAGTTTATCAAAGTCAATTCCTTCGTCTGATAGGTTTTTCTTTGCATCACTCAATATTTCAGAAAAATCTTCATTTAAATCTTTACGATCATTTCTTGGAGTGAATGCATGTTTCTCCCTCCCCCATTTCTGGCCCTTTTTCTTGCTGGTAATTCCATTCCACTGGAGGGTGTCCTGAAGAAAAAACCCAATATTCATCTAGAAGAATTATGGCACCAATATGGATAAGAAATGTCAACAAACTGAAAAGCATTGAAGACAAGGATGTAAGACTGAAAAAAGAGTAGCACCATCCTCTGCACCACACTTTGATTCAAGCATGTTCGGCTAAGCTTAAAAAGTAGAAGTTACTTAAACTTTTATGTAACTGTTTCCAAACATGTCCAAATATATCAAACTTTCATATTTACTTAAAGTGAACTTTTTAAGCTTGGCCAAACATGTTCGTTAGTAATGAATTGTTTTCCTCCTGAAAATATATAAGAGATAAAAGGAGATGGTACAAATAAAAATGCATTGTGCTTTTATATAAGCCATTGACAGTACATAAACAGGTTACTAATGTTTACTGCTAATATCAACATAGACTAATGAACTTGATGGCTTGTTTGATATTTATTAACGCCAGTGAGTAAGCAATTAAAAGAAGTGATAGGTAGAAAATGGCAAGGGCTTCACTACAATAGAGTATGACTTGAAATTATTTTTATTTTACACAAATTGGTGTCTGATAGTAATCACCCTATATAATAAATTATATCAAGAATGATGGATATTTTTATGCTTACCTTACTTAAACCCCAAAGCTCAATTATGCAAGAAAAGAATGGTCAAGAGTTATTGAATCATTTTGATATATTCTCAGTGTCTCGAAACCTTGTTTGCATCCCTGCTTTTAAGGGCTGTGATTCTTAAATAGTTCCTTTCTATATCTAACAGCATCTTAATTAAACCAAATATAGGTTAGTGCAAGATTATTCGTCAACATAAGCTGATATATCCTCTAAAACGAAACAATTCTTCATAAATATAAACCTTCCGTGACCTCCCCCTCCTAGAAATGAACTTCCATGCTGCGAGTTATTTCTTAAGAAATGAGTATGCTCTATAAATACAACAATAAAACATATAAAATCCTGACTCTAAAGAAATGCAAAGAATGCAGCCATTTTGAACATAACCAACATCATAATGCATGTAATGAACCATACCATTGGTAATTGATTTTGTTCCACAGCATGCTCTGCATCAACCCAAAAATATTTCAAATGTCAGAACTCTGAGGTAATATGCCACACTATAATCATGCAATCATTAGAGACAAACAGGGAGCACCATAACAATTGCCAAAGGGAGGAAAAGACAAGATATTCAAGACCATAGATTGTAAAATCATTCTATAATGATGATTATTTAAAATCAATTGACCAATTATTGTAATAGTGAACCTAGATGGGCTTCTTCCTTGATGGTATTTTCAAGAAATTATTTTTGCTCACAGAAAACTGTCCATGGACACAGGTTAAGGCTCCAGAATCTAAATTAAATATCTACAGTCAACAATGGGGACTAAACAAGACCAAACATGAAACTCAAATTAGACTTGTTCAAATTCAGATCAACTGATTTGTGTAGATCATACCTCTCTATAAATCAGAGGATCAAAATCACTTCAAACAAGATTCTCAACAGTAGTAGATAACAAAAAGCAGGAGAGAAGGGAAGAGTTTAGACCTTTCTCCAAAGGTTCAAAGCGAATGTGTCCTGGCCTTACTACAATGGGAACAACTTCAGCCTCCTCCACAAGTTCAGTTAACCATTCAGACGTATTGCCATTTTGATTTGGCTGTTCAAGCACTTCACCATTTTGAATTGGCTCTTCACGCACTTCCCCATTTTGATGTGGATGTTCATGTAAATCAATTGTTTGAGTTTGTTGCTGACATTTTTCGGATGTTTTGGACGTGTTACTTCCAGACAATTGCTTCCAATGTAGCTACATGTTTCAGATTTCATGTTAAAATTAATCATCCCCCGAATTGATGAAAGAAATGTTCTTTGGAAAACTCACCAGCCCCTTTGGTTGGCCATCCACCTCATTTCTTTCAGTTTTAGCTCGATCCTTTCTCCAACTTCGCTGTAATTTGAGTTGTCAGTTCTGCGCCAATATCAGATGTACATTTGAATCAACAAAATGAAAGTTGTGTTTGAATATGATCGCTCACCTGTCCCTTTGATTGACATCCCACCTCATTTCTTTTAGCTTTACCTCGGCCCTTTTTCCTATTTTGCTGCAAAATTGAGGCAGTCAGTTTCCAATACAACTGCGATCAGTAGCATTGAGGGATTCTTTATTTGCATAATCTGACAACTTACAAGCCCCTCCAATTCACAAGCTTCATTTTCCTTCTGAATTTTCATCAATTCCTTTTTCCATTTCCTCCGAGCATAGGCTCGTTTACTATTTCTACTAATCTGACAATATGTAGGCAACGCCTATTAAAACACTAGTTCAACCCTTGGAAAAGAGAGCAAGACAGCCAATATATCAGCAGCAGAACACATTACACCTAATTGGTAATATTCAACAGCATTCAATGATACAACTATAAGCCATGTTTTTGGAAACCTGGGTTTCTACAATAAAAAATTAAATTTTCAGAGCATCTCAGATTTCCAAGCTGATCAAAATGGACCATTAGAATAAAATAGAAGAATAATAGAAGTACTGGCTGATCAAAGTGGTACAAATTCTTCATGGAAAATACTAGTTTCTTAATTAATACAAACTCCCAAACTGATGCAGTTTTTATATCAATTTTAACATATCAGACTCTTCAAAATCTCACAATAATAAAAATGGGTCATATATTGTAATAGAAAAGGCTGCCCCTTTCCAGTACTCAGGCTTGCTAGGCAACAAAAACAGCAGTAACAAAAAATATGTAAAAACACATTCTACAACATGTAAGACCAATATATGTTACATAAAATGTAGTATTAATTGGAAGAAACTAGTAAAACTCGGACCTTTTTAGGTTCCTGCGGTGCAAGGGCTGCTCCCTCAATCTCTTGTCCATTCTCCTTGCGCTTCTGACTTCTACAGATATCAGAGGCATAAGAAAGTTCAGAAACCTACCGAACATGACAACACATACCAAAACATGTGCACAGATTTAGATGTGCGAGCTAACTTTCATCGAGTCATTTCTGTCAAACTGCAGTTCTAAGGATATTACTAGTAAAAAGATAAAGATGAACCCAACGTTGTATCAAAAATAACCTTGGAGAAGGAAAAGGAGTAGGGAATTACTAGAAGGCCCTTCTGAAAAAACTTCTATCAAAACGAGAATCCAATACTCTCTTTATCTCAAAATAGATGTCATCCTCTCCTTGCTATCTCACGAAATAATGTCCCAATATACATATATTTGTGTGTGTATGCACTTATGAATGTAGTTAGGAGTATATGTATGAACATCTAATATTTCTATTGTCAAATTATTTGTTAGGTGGGGAAATCCTGAAAGGACCAAGTCCAGCCATCAAGCTCAATACTCCAGTTGTGCTAGTGGCAAGAGAAAAGAGTTTGATCTCAAAACAACCCCAGTTTAGGTTCTCTCATGGATAAGAATAGTGGTTTACATAAGCAACAAGGCTTCAATAACCTTGATGAAAATCTCTGAGAGGCTCTTCATTAGTCCCATTTTCTTCATTTTAGATAGTCAATCCTCATTTTGAGGAGTCCAACAAACTATCTATACTTAAAAATTAAAAATAAAGAATGGATATGACTCTCAAAAGGTAGAGTGCCAAACCCACTTTCCGTACAATATATTTAATGATTTCTTTTATTATTTCACAACTTTCTATGTACCTCTTTGATTTATAAAAGAACACTTTTCTCTGTGTTATTGCAGCCTCTTTGAATCACACCTAAAGGCAAACCCCCAAACTAATTAGCATTCCTGCCTATTGCTAAACATGGGCACAGAAATAGAGGGGAAATGAAAAATAATATATAGGGAATCTAGTTAAAAAAAAAAAAAGTTAAAGAAGTTGAGTCATCATTGTTTACAGAAATAAAAGAGCAAAATAAAGAATACATGTACAGAATGTTTCTGGAGTTGTATAAAATGTCTACTTTTTATTTTTCCTAAAGTTCTTCAAGAAGAGCATTGTTGGAGATGCTCTTAGAGTGGACAAAGTTGAGGCCATTGCCATCCAAACTCCTCAGAATTTTAAGGAGTTAGGAAAGAGTCGAAGTTGCTCTTCAACAGAGAATTTGTTCAATGCCAAAATGATTAGGACTTTTGGTATTTTAACTTGAGTAAAATAAAACAATGAAGTGTGAAAAAAACATTCCAGAAAAAGAAGTACGCATAAACCTACCTCATCATGTCTTCATTATTTTCAACATTTTCTGTATACTTAAAATCTGTATTTTCCTTCATGGAAAGGCCCTTCTTTTCCATTCTGACAACATCTTGATGAGATCTAATCTTTTCTGTGTGAACATCACGTGTAACATTATCAGGTGCCTCAGATAGTTGTTTCTTCTTCTTCTTCTTCGTCCTGTAATCCATAAACAAAAAGTGTCGTATAATTCACGAGACCATTAAAATCAGAACATGCAAGAATAATTAAACCATGCAGGTATCAATAACAAGACGTGCAAAATATACTGTAGAGTAACACATACTTCGAGTCCTGACATTCCTCTGCTGCTTTCCTTTTTCTTTTCTTGGAAACATCTTTTACACCTGATGTGCCTTCCAAATCTTTAAATGGCTCTCCATCCTCCTCTTCAGGTTCTTCGCTCTTGTAACCTCCTTTTTCTTTCTCGAACTCCTCATTGGCTAAAAGCAAGACACCACTATTTACAGGTTGCTTCTCCAGAGCTTTAGATTTCTCAGCTAAAGCAGAAATATTGGTTCCCTTCACAACCAAAGTGTTTTCTCTCTTCTTCACTCTGACATGTGAAGCAGAGTAAATCTAGATTACGTAGTTTTCAATAAGCTCACTAAATGCCACCATCTTTTATTTCTTTTTATCATTAATGATAAATATTATTAAAATGGACTAACCTGATTATATCTTTATCCTTCAGGATGCAGGTAGGCTCGAATGCTGGCAACACAAAACCACCAATCTACATGAAAAGAAATGAGAAATTTAATAATTCCCCCAACCAGTTTACAAAACGCAAAAACTATTCACCAAAATGAATGAATCAGATAAAATCTGTAAACAAAAACGCCTTATTTTGGTTGATCTTTAATCATCCATAGTCAATCGGCCACCTTGAATAAAGAGTTTATAAAGCGACTTTAATCACCAGTTACAACCCCATTAAATCTTTGTTATGGTTGAACTTCAAACCTCAACCCCAATTCCAACCATTCAATAATATGAAACCAGAAATTGAAAACGAGAACTAAGACACAATATATTAATTGCAATAATGGGGTTCAATTACAGCAATTAATTGAAAATAGAAGAAGAAAAAGACGAGAGAATTAGCTATAGAATCAGAGAGATGAACTTGCACACTGATCAATCACCCCCTTTTCTCCTCTCTATGATGGTTATAATAGAAAACAAAAGTGTGCGAGGAAGAAGATGTGGAAAACGTGTTTTGAACTTTTACACTATGAATTAGTTAGAACGACGCCGTCTCGCCATTTGAATTTTTTGTTAAACCGTTGGTTGCATTTTCTTCTTCTTCTGCTGGCTTTGCTCTGATCTTCCTCTTCCCTTTCTTTTCCCATTCCAGCTGACCTCTTTGCTTCTCCTTATAACATCCCCAAGGTTCAAATGAAGAAAATTTTATCTGTATGAATTCTGAAGTTTCCCAGGTTGCATCCTGCAATGGTATCTCTATGTTCAACTCCTTGCAATCTCCCGTTTGTAACTCACCGTTAATAGGATGATCGTCACCAGGAGCATCCCTAGTCTCTCCAGATTCCCTTATTTGAATTTTGCTAGGTCTAAGAGGAGGAAAATGAGTATCATGACGAAAAATCCAAGAGTCTTGGTTGCTAAATGCGTCGTAGGAAGAAGCCAAGGAAAATGTGTTTTTAACTTCTACACTGAATTAATTAAAACGGTGAGAATTTTTTGTTAAACCATTGGCTGCATTTTCTTCTTCTTCTGCCGGCCTTGCTCTGATCTTCCTCTTCCCTTTCTTTTCCCATTCCAGCTGACCTCTTTGCTTCTCGTTATAACAATCTTCTTTAAAAGCTAATCAACTCACACTCAATTAACAAAATGAAAATTGTGCACCGGTATTGTACCAGAAAGGAGCAACCAGTCAAACAAAAACACCTAAAATCTCGCATAAGTAACCACATATTTCAGTCACTGAATAGAGACCATAACATATGAATCATCAAGACAGTACATTTTATCCTGAAAAATCTTTCATATCACGTGAGGTTCTGTATATTAATTAAACAAAAAACCCATACAACATAACAAAACTTGTCAGGAACATCGAAATCAGCTGCAAAAATTTTAAACTCTGAAAAACCCAACATCTACCAATTGCCCAAAAAATGAGCAATGAAAAGCACATTTTCAGTCGGTAAACAGAACCCAAATCTTTTAAATTTTTCGCGCAAAACATTTTCTGTTATTTGTATAAATCTAAAGTACACATACGCATAAGGGTTTTGTATATATATGAACACTGAACGCATAAAAGATCAGGGGAGGATGGCGAGATTACAGAGAGAAGGAGCCCATGGGGGCACGAATGTTGAAGCTGAAAAGTGTTTAGAAGATGAGAAACGACGTCAGAAATGGTCTTCTGCTCATTGATTTTCAGTAAAACCCAACTTCGATTCAGTCCCTCTGATTTCTGGGCTTCGCTCAAAACATCACCATCTTTGAACACTACTCGAATCCGCCTCGTGCTCTCCATCGCATGCAATAAATTCAATCAGTTTACTTGTGTCTACGTGAATTTGTGAAGTTTTCGCCAGAGGCATAGGCTCCTTAAACCCTCCACAGGTAGTGAGGGCTGCTCTGTGTCCTTAATAATAATTTTTTTTTTTTTAAAAAAAACTTATAATTTTTTTAACTACAAATAAAAAATATTAAAAATAATATCAAGAAATAAAAATAGAAAGCAATAAATCCAATCATAATCAGACAATCATAATCATTCAATCTCTATCTTTAGAAACAAAGCAAAAAGAA
The DNA here is from genome assembly GCA_903798355.1 of Fraxinus baroniana. Lineage (NCBI taxonomy): Eukaryota > Viridiplantae > Streptophyta > Magnoliopsida > Lamiales > Oleaceae > Fraxinus > Fraxinus baroniana. Next base: position 17,661 of record CAIGRO010192062.1, read on the forward strand.
ATAACAATGCTACAATTTTTAATGGAACACAACCATTTGGGGAGTTCATTGTTTCAATGGTCACTGAACTTTATGAACTGTCACGTTTCATTAACTGAACTTTAAGTTGTATCCAATCATTCACTGAACTTAATAACGTTGCACTCCATCCATCACCGGCTATTTCTGTCCCCACCAATTGCCTACGTGGATGACGATTTTCCTACGTGGCCATTAATTAACTCCCTCCAGCTCGCCA
>CAIGRO010192072.1:0-10966 GCA_903798355.1 Fraxinus baroniana
TTGAAATTTAGAGCCTGTTTGGTACGGCTTAAAATCCAATTAAAATTGAAAATATGACCGTTATTGGGTCCCACTCGTCTAATAAAAGTCAACAATAATGACTATATTTTCAATTTTAATCTGATTTTAATCTCTACCAAACAACCTCGATGCTTTAGACATTATTAAAGAAAAATAAAAATAAAAATAAAAATTTTATTTACTATACTATTCAATTACGTTGACATTCAATATTAAAAGTTGAAAGTTGCATTTGAAAGGAAGAGATGTTCAATTCTAGTATCTGTGATTGAATCAATCGAGAACTTAAGAGGTGGTGATTTATCTTGTGGTGGATGTTAGGAATTTCACTTTGCTTATTTTCAACTCATGATCTTAACCTATACAAAGCTATATGACTAATGATGTGTTTGGTAGAGATTAAAATAGGATTAAAATTGAAAAACTAATTGTTATTTTTGACTTTTATTAGACGAGTGAGACCCAATAACGGCTATATTTTCAATTTTAATATCTACCAAACAACCTCGATGCTTTAGACATTATTAAAGAAAAATAAAAATAAAAATAAAAATTTTATTTACTATACTATTCAATTACGTTGACATTCAATATTTGAAAGTTGCATTTGAAAGGAAGAGATGTTCAATTCTAGTCTCTGTGATTGAATCAATCGAGAACTTAAGAGGTGGTGATTTATCTTGTGGTGGATGTTAGGAATTTCACTTTGCTTATTTTCAACTCATGATCTTAACCTATACAAAGCTATATGGTATCACCCATATTTTTGATATGGAAGTTCAATCTATGATTAACCTGTATGAACGTTGATAAAGTTTTTAAATTTAACGGTACATTGGAATGGAATAGTCTTTTTAGATGAGGTCATTCCAAACACGCTCAAATAGTTTTAGTTACCTTTTTTATATAAAAAAAGTTCATTCTAACTATAATGGTGGGTTGGCATGGACCATGGTATTCCATGGGGTCATGGGTCTCATGTCTTTCGAACAAGGTCCAGACTTGGTCGTGATTGCCTTTTTTATGGGATGAATCGCCCATTTTGATACCTCTACTCAATTCCTCACATACATCTGCAATGGGCTCTTCGCAAAGAAGGGCACAAGAGATTCTTCGATGTTAAATTTGAAGTGTCTTGAATTTGTAACGGTCAACGAGTAATCAATATTTTATGAGAGAATTTTAAACAAAAATATATCTCATAAGTCGAATAGACTGATTGACAGTTTAGTATAGTAATTATTATTGATGGAAGGATGAACTTTTGCATGCTTTGCTAACTTTTGTACCTCTATTTTTGTCTCAATCAAGAAAGCGTCTTTTGATGTTCATTTTTGGCTATTTGAAGATAAATTGTGACGATTGTCTTCTAATCATCCTATCTCAACAATTCTAATAAGATATTATGTGTTCTTGACCAAGTACATTTTTATCAAGACTTTTTGTTTTTTTAAATCGATTAAGCATACTTTTTATCCATGTATTCTAAAATTCACAATTTCTTATACATTTCGTATGACTACAATTCGTAAGCACGTAAAAATATAAAGTTTTGCCAAGCGTGCACTAAGCTTAGAGTGATGTCAACATATGTATCATGCTTCTTCTTTTTTACTTATTAATCATACATACTAAACACCTGTTTGGTACATATTAAAATTTGTATTTTCATTATTTTATTCATTTTCAACCACACATTTTTCAATAAAATAATATTTTCCATCACATCAATACATTTTCCTTATTTTTTAATCACACATTAAAATTTGTATTCTCATTCTTTTATTCATTTTCAATCACACATTTTTCAATAAAATAATATTTTCCATCACATCAATACATTTTCCTTCTTTTTCAATCACACATTCTCCATCAATCTACTATTTTAGAATACATTCTTCTAAAATAACGTGGCTCAAACACTCCTTAAGTACGAAAACTCCATCAATTTTGGGGATTTATTTAGGACCTGTTTGGTAACAATTAAAATTAAAAATATGACATTTATTAGGTTCCATCCGTCTAATAAAAGTCAATAATAACGACTAATTTTTCAATTTTAATCCGATTTTAATATCTACCAAACATGCTCTTAGCTCCATGGATGTTATTTCATATTTCTATTTCACTTTTTCAACTCCTAGATATCATTTTCTCATGGTAACTAGTAGGTTAGTGGGTTGAGTTAAATCATGTGACCGTTGATAATGTTAATTATACAGTTAGATCTCGTTTGGAGATTTGTCGGAGGTTCCTGACCAAATAATCATATTGTTAAGATAGAATTTGTCGATTTAACAGTCTAAAAAAAATATGACGTCTAGTTGACACGAAGTGAAAAGATGGACAAAAACACAACCTTAACCATGATCATTTTGACATCCATTGACAGCAATTTTCGCTAATCTATTTCAAAATTTGGAACTGACCGAATTTAGAGCCAAATCTATTTCAATTAAAATTCACAAGAAAAAAGAGGGAAAACTTTTGTATAGCCCGGCCCCTCAAAGCAGGGTTATTTACGTCAGTTTTTAATGTCGACATTTGTACACGTTGAAGCTATTTAAAAAAAGGGTCAATCGCCGACTTTACCATTTCGGCTTTACGGTTAAACTGAAGCCTAAAAGGCCAAGAATCCCAGTGGCAATCCCGTAATAATAACGAAAAAAGAGGGTATTTATACATTCATCAATCATAATTAATTCTACGAAGATCCAACTTTGCCATCTAGAAAATCCCCAATTTCCCCGAGAAGACTCTGAGCAGAAGAACAAAGAAGACAGACACATTTTTAGGTAGAGAAATTTAGAGAGAGATAATTGTGAAGCATTTCTGCAGAGAAATTGTAGACAGAGAAAGTGCAATAGAGAGAGTTTCGTGGCATTAATGGCGGAGGAGAAGCAAAGCGAGGAGAGCGTGAAGCTGTTCGTTGGTCAAGTGCCAAAGCACATGACTGAAGATCAGATTCTCGCATTGTTCCAAGAGTTCGCGCTTGTAGACGAAGTCAACATAATTAAGGATAAGACTACGCGTGCTTCTCGAGGTTTAATTTTTAACTCTGTCATTGCATGCTTCCTCTTCTTGGATCTCAATGCGTTATTTGAGTTGTTCTTTTTCGAGATTCGTGGAATTTTATATCGTAGTCTCTGGGTTGGAACCCTAATTTGGTTGTGTTTTTTGGGAAGGATGTTGTTTTGTGATCTGTCCGTCAAGGGAAGAAGCTGACAAGGCAGTGAATGCATGTCACAACAAGAAGACACTTCCTGGGGTTAGTATTTACCCTAATTGTGTTTTTATTAATGTTGAATTTATTAATTGCTTAAAATGGAAACGATTGCTTACATTAATTGAATGTAACTTGCAGATTTTGTGCTGTGAGAAGCGTCTGATTCAGACAGCTAATTGCTCTTTTATAAAAACTTTGACAACTGTTGTATTTAATGAAGTCGAAACTTTTTGAATTAGTTCTATGGCCTTGCATTATTATCTTTGTGGGTTTGGAAATAAGAAGGACCGTCTCATTTATAGGTATTTTAAATTCAGAAGTATCTTGTACTGATAGAATCTCTAGTTAGGTTAATATTGACTAAAACTTTAGATTCATGTGCAGCAAGATTAAGAGGGTGTTTGGTAGAGATTAAAATCAGATTAAAATTGAAAATATAGCCGTTATTGTTAACTTTTATTAGACGGGTGGACCCAATAACGACCATATTTTCAATTTTAATCGGATTTTAAGCCGTACCAAACAGGCCCTAAGTCACATTGTAGGTTGAGATGCTATTTTGAGGATGCTACTGTAAACCCCTACGTCTGGTCTGGCAAGTAACTTTCAATGGTGGTGTGAGGTTTTGGTCTAATAAAAAAAGGAACTTGGAACTGGGAATAAGAATTTCATCAAATTTGATTCCAATTTCCTCTGATTCTACGGTGCGAGATGAAGATTTTCTGTATATTGGAAATAGAGAGCTGAAAAGAATTTTAGGGTCTTGTCACAAAATTATGGAGTAAAGTTGACCTGGGAGGAATACGTAAGACATTTGATTGGGAGTTTGAAACTTTATAATTAGAAACAAGTGAGAAGGAAAATGAACTTTCCTTATGAGCTAACCATAATCCTATATGTTGAGCAAGTTAAACTTGTTAGACTGCCTCTGTAATTGTCTTAGGAAAGGACACTATTAGTGTCATGTGATGTCAGGATATAATGACTGAATGAAGTAAGCAATTTATTTTTAGTGGAGCCAATTCCCTCTGGATTTATGAGGGACAAAAATATTATAGTAAAAGATGCAATCGAGCACTATCATGACGAATAGCATCGTGTCACCAGTTTTGTTTTATACAACTACTTTCTGCTATTTATCATTGTATCTAGTTCTCTATCACCCTCTTTTACTTTTGTTCTAAACTCACTTTCCTTTACACTAATACATATTTAAATTTTGTATGCATTAATTAATTAATTATTATTGTGTTTCTATTTTTATAATACTGTTTGATGTATTGACATCTTTATGAAAAGATCTAATGCAACAGAATCTTTTACGACTATATGATATTCTTTTTACCTATTTTAGCAAGACATCTTTGTACTATATCAAACTAAATTTGCTTATGTTATTGTGTTTTTAAATCAAATTCACATGGAACTAGCAGGTGGTCACTCTTTTGTTGGTGATGTTTCTCATATTATTAAAAGAAAGAAAGAAATTAAATTTGGTTGATATGTATTAAGAAAGATATATTTTATGATGTTGATATTATACAAAGTTTTCAAAGTCTGAAACCCCGTAGGAAATAATTGTAATCTATCGAAAACAAATTTTAACAATTTTTTTTTTTGAGTGTCAAATTTTAACATTTTTAATATTCTCATGTAATTACCATATTTTAAAGTATCTCATTTTAAATAAAATCACGCCCACAGTGAATTAAATTCCTTGCTCCTCTCTTGTGTGTAGTCAATATAACTTGGGATTTCAATCATTTTGACCAAACAATTTTTTAGAAGTGTAAAAGACGAACTACTAAAATGTTTATGCTAGCTTAAATTGTATGATCACACCGTCAAAAGAAATGGGCTAATGAATTTTCAACTTGCAAACCAATAGTCGTTGCCTTTACTCAAATTTTTTGAAATGCTAAGGGCCGTTTAGTTTATGTTTGAGATTTTAATTTTGAGTTCATTTTCAGTTTTCTATTTGAGGGTCTATTTTAATATTGCTAAATACGCTTTTGGTTTTTCGTTTTGAAAAATGATTTATCAAAACAGAAAACTAAAAAATACGTTTGGTTTAAAATCTTGAAAATTTGTTTTATAAGCCCCTGTTTGTTCCACATTATTTTTTTTATTCTCATTCTTCTACTCATTTTCAACCACATATTCTTCAATAAAATAATATTTTCTATCACATCATTAACTTTTCCTTCTTTTTCAACCACACATATCACTTCAAAAAAAGGGTAGATGATTTTCTAAGCCCCTGTTTGTTCCACATTATTTTTTTCATTCTCATTCTTCTACTCATTTTCAACCACACATTTTTCAATAAAATAATATTTTTCATCACATCAATAACTTTTCTTTTTTTTTCAACCACATATTTCTCATCATATCACTTCAAAAAAATGCATTTTCTTATTTTAATATGCACCAAACACACTCTAACATTTTTATTCCATGAATTTTGATTATTCAGTAAAACTAGAAATTTTTTATGTTATATTATAAATTGAGTTCAAAATATAGGAAAATAAAAATAAAAATTAATGACTTTACATGAGAATATTTTCCTCTTAGCTCATTTAAATATATATTTTTAGATTTTTTATGTAAATTATTTTTCTAGAAATTTTTAAAATTATATTTTTTCAGAAGTTTAGTTCTTTAGAATTTTATATTTTATTTTACAAAACTTTTATATTTTATTTTTTAGAATTCTATATTTTTTATTCTTTAAAATTTTATTTTCCATGTTTTGAGTGTTTTCAGAATTTTTAATCAACAGTCAAAATGTCGAAAATGTATTTTGAGTTTTAAATTATAAGTTTAACTTTGCTTCAAAAATACCAGATCAAGCACATTTTCACTGTTTTGCAAAACTGAAAATAGCTAACCAAACGCATCCTAAAATGTTGCTATCTACAAGTTCTTGGAAACTGATAATCTATAACACTTTAGTATATCCCTTCTCTTGTGAAGATATAATTAGTTGTCCACTTCATGTGAGCTTTGTGTTTATGGACTTGTGAAAATAATAGTGAAAACATGTTATCGCATTAATGAAATTGTTGGAGAGAATGTTTTGGGGTGCATCCGTAATGAATTGCTGAATGAGTCAACCAATCTTTTCATTTGATACATGTGTAGTGCTCTTTTGAGAATTCCTACTTTGCTACAACATAAATAAATGCATATGCTAAGACACAGAGATGGACCTGCCATTTTGAAAAACTATATTCATCTAGTTAATGTGTGCGTAATATACATAAAAGTGGTACTTACGGGAGATTTTCAATAAATTAAATCTGATATTAAGAACGAAATTAGGTAGTATTAGTCCACAAAAACCGCTGAACACCATGACATTGAAGATTCCTCTCATTTCTTGGTAGCTTAATTTTTTATCCTTTGATGAAAGTCGGGAGTTTTACCTAATATTCGAAGCTTTGACTTGCTGCCAACAAATTTCCCAATTAACTAGACTACTATTGAATTCAGCTGTAAGTTGGCCCTCTTTAAATAGGATGTAGCCGAGGAATTGATCTGGCTACGCCCTAGACTTCACATTTTAAAGAATATAAATAGCTTAACACAATTTACATGGACGGAGGTAATTTTTTGCACTGAAATACTGACCCTGTTGGAAAATTTCAACTGCATAGGATGTCTGATGTGTTTTGTTTTACTGTGATGTTTATTATTCTCTTTCTGATATAAAGCAACCCGTTCTTTTTGTCTAATTCAGGCATCGAGTCCGTTGCAAGTGAAGTACGCTGATGGCGAGTTGGAAAGGCTAGGTCTAATATAATTTTCATTATTGTGTTGCATGTTTTCCTTGTGATGGTTCTGTAAATAAAGGCAGAGCTAGATCTCTGTCCCTAAAAGTTCTATACTGTCTTGCTGTTACATGATTTTTTTGATTAATATCTTTTGTTTGTTCTGTGTTATCCTTTTCTTTTTTTCCATTAAACAAAAAATTCAGAGCACAAACTCTTTGTTGGCATGCTTCCAAAAAATGTATCCGATGCTGAGGTCTCTGCTTTATTTTCGGAATATGGAACCATAAAGGACTTGCAAATTCTGAGAGGTTCTCAGCAAACTAGCAAAGGTAACTGGTGCATTTCCCAAGCTTTCCCCCTTCTTTATGGCTTGATATTTGCGTAATACAGAGAGCAACGTGACCTAGTTTTCTTATTATGAGTAAGTTATAATCTAACAGAACCTCTTGCAGGTTGTGCTTTTCTGAAGTTTGAAATGAAAGAAGAAGCGCTTGCGGCCATTGAAGCCCTTAATGGGAAGCATAAGATGGAGGTGTGTGTTAAATTGACCAGTATGTTTGGATCCTTGCATATGAGATCTTGTAGTGTAGAGAATTTTGATACTGACTTACTCTATGCTAATCAAATGTGTACTTGTGCAAGTGTTTTCATGTCTCTCTTATCTGATAACAGTTTTGTGCATAATGCATAGGAATTGTCTTTGATGTTTGCTTGATATAGCACATGCTCTTGATGTCATCCAAGGTCGAAAGCATGCCTTAAAAGTGGTTACTCTGTATAATCATTGGGGATGATTTTTTATTTTTCTAGATTAGTTTATGTGCTTTTTTGATTCAGTACTCGTAATGGTCACATACTCTCTTATGTAAGTGTTGTTTGGAGTCAATTAGATTGTACTTGGGAATCAGAGGCATCCTGTGGTCGTCATTTGATCCAGATGGTCTATACGTTGTTTTGAAATTACATGGCCTATAAGGTTGGCTTAGTATTTGCTGGTACTCAGTATATAGTAGTTCAGAATGTGTAGCGTCGAAGCCATTTTGCATTATTGGCTGCTGGTGAATTCCGTAACGCTAATATCATTAAATTCTGTAATAGGGTTCAACCGTCCCTTTGGTGGTCAAGTGGGCGGATACAGAAAAGGAAAGGCAAGCTAGGAAGGCTCAGAAATCTCTATCACAGGTGTCTGGTGTGCCAAATGCTAACTCGAGACAGCAAGCATCTTTATTTGGCACTTTACCCATGGGTTATATGTCCCCGTATAATGGATATGGGTATCAGGTTTGTTGGTTTGTATATTTTGGAAAAAGCCTTGAATGTTGCCATGTGTGTTTTCTCTGTTGGAATTCTAACTTTATGCTTTGTATTTTGTTTCATTTCTGGATTCCCTTCTCTTTATAATACTGGCAGTTGATGCTGAAGGTACATTTATGTCAATTTCTGCTCGCCTTTGTAGACTCCGGGGCCTTATGGGCTCTTGCAGTATCGCCTACCACCGGTTCAGAATCAACATGCCTTTCACAATCTAATTCCACCTATAAACCAAGGCAATGCTATGCGTGGTGTCACTCCTGATCTTTCTTCTGGAATGGCCCCAAGAAATTATACCATGTCACCTACAAGTTTTCTGGGATCTCCCTACCAAGCTTTGCCGGGCATTCAATATCCCATGCCATATGGAGGAATCACGAGTAATAGGCCTATCTCAGTATCCCCTGGTTCTATATCTCCTCCTGCAAACAGTCAATCTGCAGCATCTTCAAGTGTCAATACAAGTTCTGGGGGTCAGGTTGAAGGTTGTTGGAAATCTTAATCAAATATATTTCTGTAGTTCAGCTATTGTTATGTAAATATAGGCATAAAACATGTCTCTGAATGTACGCGCGTGTGTGTGCATACATTGTGTTTGTGTGTACACTGTTATTCATGGATAATCTTTTGGAATAGCAGGTCCACCTGGAGCTAATTTATTTATTTACCATATTCCTCAAGAATTTGGTGACGAAGAGCTTGCAAATGCCTTTCAGCGATTTGGTAGGATCTTGAGTGCCAAGGTTTTCGTTGACAAAGCAACTGGAGCCAGCAAATGTTTTGGTATGCTGACTTTAAATTACCATTTATCTGATATAACTACTGCTTATGTTTATACTTCTGATCAGATTATATCTGCAGGATTTGTCAGCTACGATTCCCCGTCAGCTGCACAGAATGCAATAAATATGATGAATGGTTGCCAATTAGGTGCTAAAAAATTGAAGGTTCAACTTAAAAGAGATAACAAACTGAATAAACATTATTGACTTGAGGGTAAGTTATGGAAGGAAGCTGATTTCTGCAGCATGAATCGTCACGTGAGCTCAAACCGTCCAAGTTACTACAGTTTGAGCCATTCCATACCAATTAGACGTGAGCTCAAAACGTCAAAGTTACTACTGCAGTCGTATTCCCATTCCATTCTTATGGAATTGAAGTCCCCGAAACTTGTAGTTCTTGTTTATTTCTGTGCCATTGTATTTGTATTTATATTTGTGTAACATGGAATACAAATTAGACAATGCTTATTAATTTGTTGATTCTTATTTTGGAAGTGTATGTAGTATAGTTCTTTGAAATGATTAATAGCAAAAAACTTCAATTGCGATGTATTTTTCTACCTATTGAAAATTGCAGAAAACCTTCCTGTTCAAAACCTTTTCTGAAAAAAAAATAAAATCTCCTAATGTTTAATTCTATTAATTTAATCGTTAAAAAATGTCAAAAGTACCAAAATTTAAAAAAAAAAAAAAATCATAATTTCAGTGTCCATTTTATTTTTTTGCAAATTATAACCAAGGTTTTTATATGTGCCGCACACTATTTCAAATTTTAAAATTTTATTTTTCCCACCCAATCCCTCTTCATCTTCTTCCCAAACCCACCTCATCCTAACCTTTTGAATATCTAACCCACTCCTCTTCCATCTTCTTTCCTTACCCAGTAAATAAAAATCTAAAAATCAAAAATCAAAACCAAAATACAAAAATCCCCATCTTTTTACAGTTGGATCAGAAAACAAACAATCTTTTTCACAGATGGATTTGAAAACAAACCAATCTTTTCACAGCTGGATCTGTTGTTGGGGAACTAGAGTTATGCATTAAATTGAACCAATTGACCAATTGGGTCTGCACCAAAGGCTTGATTCACCACCCCCCAAAACCACCATTGAACTCGAACTCAGCTGTGGGCTGCGATGGGGCAGTCTCAAAACGAGAAAATATTCACCACAAACATAAATCTTATTATTCATATAAATAATCGTAAAATAAATATACCGCGTGAACGTGGCCAACGGACAAGCTCACATGTGGCATGTGGGCGGGGCAACCCGATTCTGTGAGTGTTGAAGCAAACCCAACCTTAAAGTTGCTCATCCGATCATAGCTATGTCAACGAGCCGAGTCGGGAAAAAAAGCTCGAGCTCGGCTTGAGATTTTTTGGCCCCAAGCTCGATCAAAAAAATTAGGTTCAGCCCGAGCATCAGCAGGCCGAGGGGAGTCGAACCGGCTCGATTTTTTTTTTGGTAAGAGTACATTTTTTACTTAAAAGACTTTAAAATTTATACAGTTTATACGTGTTATAAATTATAAAAGTTTAAACCCTCCTCCTTTATCCGGGCTTGGGACCGGTTACAATTATCGTAGGCGGAGTTAAAATTGTACACGAATAAAATATTTCGTGTGCAATTTTTCTTGAAATTAAAAAAAAATAAAAATTACCTATTTTTTGAAACTAATCAATTTAAAACTTACAGTATCTTATGCTTGAATCTGCTGTAACTCTTCGGCCATTATACTGTCAACTCGTTCTTGAAGACGTACTTCCGCATATTCCCAATTCTTTAAACATATTAGAGCCTCCAATATATCTTCTTTTAGTCTTGATCGTTCGTCACATAAAA
>CAIGRO010192077.1:0-10548 GCA_903798355.1 Fraxinus baroniana
GACTTAGACCAATGTTAGTCTTTTAATTGTTTTCTTTAATTTAATTTTCATTGTCATTGATTGCGTTATTTACAATTGTTTGCATACAAAAATTCCTCCAATTGTTATACGAAGTATAAATTGTTGAATTGTACACTTTTCGTGGGATCGACCCTTACTTCCACTATTACATTAGTTTTAGAGGTTTAAGAACTATTTTTGGGTGCCTACGACAGCACATCAGTCACCAATCATCGAACGAAGGTTTCGTTTGAAAGATACCGTGTATTTTCAATGGGGGCTCAAAAGAAAATTAGGGGTTTCTATTGTTTGTTATTACACAAGTAGTTTGGGAAATGGATGGGATGAAAGGTTCAACTTCAAAACACATGTCTAGGCTCTTATGCCATGATAATTGTATATGCTAATATGATACTCATTCGATGAATCAAACACAAAGAGAAAAAAAGAGAGAAGGGGGAGAACGACCAAATTTCTCAAGCCGCCAAAGAATTGGGTTTCATAATGAAACAAATTAGGTTATATATTACAAGAATCCTACAACAAAAAGCAAACTACTATTAAATCACAATATTTTAACCATATACCTTATCAACTTCTATCAAAATCTACTAAAAATTTGATTTTAAATCCTAACAAACGGGGGCTATATGTTATTGTTAAACAGTTATATTAATTAATAATGACATTAATTCCACTTTCACTTTGAATTTTCACTTTATGCTTCTAGTCTTAACATAATATTTCAAAAAATAAATATTTATATACATATTTTTTCAGTCTTTAGTACCTTAAACTTTTGGATATGCACGCTTTAATAATACACATGAGTAGATCAATGTGTTGAGAAATTTCGTCTCGTTCATTTATGAACACTTTACTTTTCAAATCTATAGAAGATAAAATAAAAATAATTTCCTCGCAATAAAGTGGAAAAAAAATGAACAAACATATGACTCAGACTGAACTAAAATTATTTATATAAGTAACATATTTGTTTACTTAAGGTTAGACTAAAATGGCCTGGTGATTCGAGATGATTTGAGGTCTTTTGTTGCTACCAGAATTGTTCCAGTACAAGGAATTGTCAATCCACCTATCGCTGAAGCTTTGGGGGTTCGTGAGGCACCGTCGGCTAAAATCTAGTTTCTTCGAGGTTAGAACAGTTGAAATGGATGCCCTCTTGGTCTACACAGCTCTACAGAATAATGGAGTGAACAACTCCTATTCTGGTATCTTAATTGAAGAGTACAAACTTCTTGTTAGAGACCTCCCAAATCTCAATTTCCACTGGGTTAGGAGATCAGCTAATCAAGTTGCCCACACACTAGCTAAGGCCGCTAGTTCCATAGAAGATAGGGTTGATTGGTCTTATTTTCTGCCTTTATTTATTTCAAGTGTACTCTTTGCCGATTTGATGAATGAATAACTTTATTTCCTTAAAAAAAAAAAAAGTAATGTTATTTATCTTCACTGGAGTTACAACACAGTTTAGGTGGCTCTAAGTGATAGGTTAAATGAAATGTGAAATTAAATGACTTATTTAATTTTACCTATCATTTAATGCCACATTAACGTCACATAAACTGTATTTGTAATCCCAATAAAGATGAATAACATTACTCTTTAGAAAATAATGGTGTTGCTACACCTATAATCACTATTCGAATGTGGACGCGTCCACTGAGTTTAATTTCCGTCAATTAAGAAAACTAATTCAACTTCCTACCCCACACACCACCAAGATTTAAAACATTTAGGACACCTAATCCTTTGAATTGCATCTAATGCGGTGGGAAAATAGCGTACCGCTTTTGCACGGATTTTATGGAAAAATACTGCTGAACCACATCTAGTGATTATCACCAACTCCATTTACATTACAAGGAGGTCCAAATAAATTTTAAAAATTTAAAAAAAAACATTTTATTGTTCTACCTTTAAAGTTTGGACTTCTCATTACAATTATGAGGACTTGTCCAATAAAATTTTAGAAGTGAGACAATCGAGCGAACGCCTAAGTCAGACACTAAATTTGGACTCGCGTCTAATATCCATAGTAAAGGAAATTTGTGGCCATGGTTCCTAGACTTTTGTTGATATAGCGATAGAGTCCCCCAATTATATTAGCTCTCGAATAGCCTATTTGATTTCTGTGCTTAAACTTGTTCTCACTTATTCTTGACTTGCATCTAGATAATAAATGTGGCAACAAGTCAAAACAAATAAAATTAAAAAGAAATACAATCTCGTCCTAACTCCAACATCACCACCACCACACCCCAATTCCTGACCGTTGAACTACAATATATATAGAGAGGTTGTCGTCTTACCTTGGTGGTTCACATTAAGAACTCATCGTAGATCAATGATCAGTTGTAGAAATCGATAAAGACACCATTCTCTTTTCTTTATTTGACCATAGTTTGATGTGATTTATGGCTATACGAGTACAATAAAAATCTGTCCTGTAGGAATTTCCCTTAAGATTATTTTTTTTTCAATAGATTTTGGTGCAAGGAAGCAAGATCATTTGAAAGTTTGGAGGTGCAAAAGCTAAAAATAATTCAATGGGGGACCTAAGTATTTTATTATTGAAAATATAGGGACTGCTATTGCAAATTTCAGAAATATTAATAAAAGGCCAACGGAGGATGAGCATTAGCTCCTCGTCCTAACTGCTGGATAGGAATTGTATTAAAAACCCCAACAAAATCTCTTTAATCTCGCGGAATAGATAACTGTAATCCTCTTGAGAGAGTGAGAAATGTCATCGGAAACCACCGTACAAGACCCTCTAAAACCCTGGAAACACTTACTTTCTCTGCCCATAAAACACTCATTCTTAACAACTTTCATGAAAAGTTTTGTAGCAATCTTCATTTTTGCTGCGACTTTTCTCATTTTCTACTCAGCATCCCCCACCCAGAAATGGCTCAGTTGTTCAGAATGTGATCAGAGTTTTATCCACACCGCAGGCTACGACTACCACCAGCCTGATAATGAAAAAACCAACATATCCCACATTCTTTTTGGCATCGGAGGTTCGGCAAAGACTTGGAACGATCGCCGCCGTTACAGTGAAATCTGGTGGAGACCTAATTACACTAGAGGTTTTGTATGGCTGGATGAAAAGCCGGCAGGCGACACGGCTGGGCTGGAGAATTCTCCACCGTATAAAGTCTCCGAGGAAACATCTAAATTCAAATACACCTGCTGGTACGGTTCAAGGTCGGCTATACGTATAGCAAGAATTGTGAAAGAGAGTTTTCAACTGGGATTGGGTAATGTAAGGTGGTTTGTTATGGGAGATGATGATACAGTTTTTTTTACAGAGAATTTGGTGAATGTGTTGGCTAAATATGATCATAATCAGTTGTACTATATTGGTGGAAACTCAGAGAGCGTTGAGCAAGATGTTGTACATTCTTACACCATGGCTTACGGCGGAGGTGGTTTTGCCATTAGTTATCCTCTGGCGGCGGAGCTTGTTAGAGTTTTGGATGGGTGCATCGATCGGTATGCATCATCCTACGGTTCTGATCAGAAGATTGGTGGTTGCATGACTGAGATAGGCGTTCCTCTTACCAAAGAACTTGGCTTTCATCAGGTAACGCTACTCGAATTCCAAGATTTCCCCAATTTGTCTTGATTATTAAAATACTGATTTCTTTTGTATTGAAATGATTTCTGCACTATAGTTGGATATAAGAGGAAACCCATATGGACTACTAGCTGCACATCCATTGGCACCACTGGTATCACTGCACCATCTAGACTATGTCCAGCCCTTGTTTCCGGGCATGAGCAGGATAGACTCGGTCAAGAAACTCTTCGAGGCTTACAAGAAAGACCCTAGTCGGGCAGTACAGCATAGTTTCTGCTATGACCTTAGTCGAAACTGGTCGATTTCTATTTCTTGGGGCTACACCGTTCAATTTTACCCGACCTTTGTGTCAGCAAAGGATTTGAGCACACCATTGCAAACGTTCCTAACATGGAGATCTTGGGATGATGAACCATTCACATTTAACACTCGGGCTATGAACTTAAAACCGTGTCATAGGCCAGTTATCTACTATTACAACGAAGTAGACAACCTCGGAAATGGACAGACTTTGACATCGTACGAGAGGCCTGTTTCTGAGATGGGGAGGAAACAATGTGACAACAAAGATTATGCCTCTGCTTATGCTGTAAAGATGTTCAATGTCACAGCGGCAGTATTTGATCCTGAATTATGGAAGAAGGTGAGTTTGATTTTTACTTTCCCTACTTGTTAATTTGTTCAAATTTTCGCAACCATTCATCATAAGAGACTACGCTCTAAAAATAAAATTTGAACGAATATAAAATGTTTTAGATGAAACCACTTTCCTCGAAAGTTACAGCTGGTAGGAAAGACGCAATCTAGTCCTATATCACCGAGGATCAGGCACACTCAATCTGTCCCAAACAACTTTTCGTGTTGTTTACTCTGCATCAATGAGTCTAGCACAAGCCAAGTCCCTTTTTCTTGGTTGTAGTTAATAATAAGGATTATTCTACTTGTACATTCAGATATACATCTTAAGTAAAATAATGCATAAGTGACATTCTATCATTAACTGGTGGAAATTGTTTTATTTTTCACTAGCTAATGACAAAATGTCACTTGTACATTATGTCACTGGAGTATACACGTGAGTATACATGTAGCGAAGATCTAATAATAATAATAATAATTAATTATTTCATAATAATTTATTTTTTGAATTATTTACAGTCGCTCAGTAGCGTAATTGCTCTACGTGACATATATGTGATAGTTAATAATTTGATAGACGGTGAAATAAAAAATTCCAACATTACCGAATCAATTTACTCATAATCGTATGAATGTCACATAGGAGAATTAGGTAGTCAACCACAACAAATAGTGTTGCTAACTTTTTCTACCAACTAAACCGAAATCATCGGCATGATATGACTTGCTAGAACTTTGAATTTTGGATTTTTTTGAACAGGCACCACGTAGACAATGTTGTGAGATAGTCACCGGCTCGAATGCAATGGACAGCGTCGTACAGGTCAGAGTTAGAGGCTGCAATCAATGGGAATCATTGAAAAGCTTCGGAATGTAGACAAGATTTTCATTGTAATGGACTTTTTGTGCACAACGTGGCCCGCTTCTATAGCTATAAGAAATTGGATGTACATTCTTATAAACAATAATAATAGGCCCTCTTTGTTTTAGATTTTTTCCTATTGGTACTTTAGTATTAACAATATTTAAAAAAAAATAGCGGATACCTTTTTTTTATTTAAATTATAATTATAATATGCTTATTGCTTTTAGAATTAATCCATCTCATAATTAAGGGTGTGTCTGGACACGCTTTTCCATCTGATTTTAATTGCTTTTTTTTTACCGTTGAACCAACCAATGGTAAAAAAACCAATTAAGCTGCAGAATTTCTGTGTTGTGTCAGAACAAAACGTTTTAAAAATCAATTCTCACTTTTTGGCGGCTCAACCAAACAGGCCCTAAATACTTGATATGCATGCAATTTTTTATATATTGTTTAGTAGTTGCAAGATTTGAATTTCGAAAATTTACGTAATGCATTACAGGTCATCTAAGTTTGAGTGAGGTGCATTTAGGTAATTAATCTTAGATTTACATAATGCATTGCGGATCAACATATTTCTTTAGTTTAGTAGTGGACAGTGACCAAAAGGGGTGTTTGGTTATAGATTAAAATTAGATTTTTGGTGGATTGTGATAGAAGTTTTTTAAATGTGTGATTGAAAAGATGTGAGATCCATGAAAGATATGGTTGATATTACTTATTTGACTTTAACTTAGATTAAAATCAGATTTTAATCTGGTCCAAACAGACGCAAATCAAAGTTGAGTGAGTTGATTTATCAAATTGAAGAGGGCTGACTTGATTTCTAAGAAAATCGAAATTGGGTGATCTGATAGTACCAAAGTTAAGATGAATGACCTAAATGCATTTTCACACAATGTTTGTGTGGCTTGCAGTGCATTTAACCCGCGGCGAACTATTTTATTTAAAAATTTGAAGTCTAAAAAGAGTGATTATTTAACTTAATTTTATGTATTTAACTTCAACATGACCCTATTACACACTATAGTGATGTCAATGAGGTTACCGGCTTAGACATTAAAATGAAAACAAAAACGTTTTGCCATTTTGATAAATATCAAGGTGAAGACGGCACAAACTGGAAAAACTCGAACCGGATGCCAAAGTAAAGCAAAAGCGTGTTGAAAATATTTCAAATCAAGTCCACATTGTGCGAATATGAATGTTAATGTGAATGCAAATAAGCTATTCAAGTCCACATTGTCCTATCAATTTATTCAGTCAAGAAGAGAATATTTAAGTCTTTATGTTCCAATACATCAAATAAGCTATTCCCTACCCTTCACAAATATAGGGTTACTATTTTTATTTTTATTTTATCTGCACTAAATTATAGGACACTTTCTTTGTCAAGAGTAAAGTAAATTTCTTAATTTTCTAATTTTCTTCTATTTATAACGCTTTATTATCAACTAATATGAATTACTCTTATTTAAATTATTATTTAATGTAAAGTGTATTAAGAAAAACATAGGAAAAAAATTATATTTTTAATTATATTAATTACATTTTCTTTATCTGTGTGAAAATAAAAATAAGCTTATCTTCGTGGATGGATGAAGTAATAAATCAATACAAAATACACATTTTGAACACATATTTTATTAAGTCCATGTTTAGTAGGGATTAAAGTATGATTTTTAGTAGATTTTGATAGAAATTGATGAAATATGTGTTTGAAAAATTGTGGATCTCATAAAATACGTGATTAAAAATTAATTGTTGACTTTGATTTAGAAGAAAATCTTGATTTTAATTTTCATCAAATAGGGGCAAGTCTTTCTCGGGCATGTTTGATCCTTATTAAACAATAAATAAATAAATAAACTAGAAACAATTGCCTCATTACAATTATTCAAATATTTTTTTTTTAAAAAAAAAGAGGGAAAATTGCAGCAGCAATTTCTAACCTTTTCAATTTTTACAAACTTTACCATAATTTTCATTTTGTGCCAGCAAAGGTACCTAACCTTTCATAAATATGCAGCTGAAGTCCACGTGAATGGAAAACATTCATTTGACCGTTAGTTGACTAAGAAATATGGATTTTGTCTAATTTTGATTTAATTGAAAGAGGTAACATGATACTTTACATTTTCCTCATATTAAATAAGTTAAAACGTTAAATTAAAAACCCAAAAAATAAATATAAATATAAATATATAAACCCACCCCACCCCCAGATCAAAACCGACGAGGTCTCTTCTTTTCCGACAAAAACTTACCAGACACCGCCACCTTCGACCCATACTCATTCCCACCCGCCAGCACAACTTCCACTCACCACCAAACACTACAAATGTTGGCACCCTCCATCGCCACCTTCCAGCTTACTACACATTTGAAAATCAAACCAAGTAAACTCATCCCCACACTCAATAATCAAACCAAGAAAAATCATTGATTTCATTTCTATCAAACCTAGAAACCAAATCCCACCCCCACCCAAATCAAAATCAGAATTGGATTTCTCCCAAGTGAGTTTGTGAATGGGGAAATTGCAGCAGCGCGAGATTATGATTTAAAATCTTAGAATCTGCATCGATTGTTTGTTCCTTTTTTTTTTGTTGAAGTACCATCAACAGATTAGACGTCTGGATTGTAGGAGTCGATCGATTATACTGCGGATGCTAAGTGTGATCAAAAGAGGAGTTGCCTACAGTTTTTGAGTTTGTGAGTTGGGGGTTTTTGGTTGTTATTATGGCGACATCTAATGGAGTTAGGGCTGGCGGTAGGGTAGGATGTGTAGAGGGGAATGATGGCTTTTCGGTGATGTGTGGGTTTGATGATTTAGGCAGTGTTGGGGGAAGAATATAACTGGTTGTGGTATCGACTGGTGTTGGTAGCTTATTTTCAGTTGTGGAGGGTAGGCTGGGGTGAAGAAGAAACCATTTTTTATTTCTTTGTTTATTTATTTAATGTGAAAATCTAAACTTACCATTTTACCCCTTCTAATTTAGTCAAAAATGATCAAAGCCTAATTTTCTTGGTCAAATAACGGTCAAATTGATGTTAGTTACATCCGTAAAAAATGAAAATGTTAGGGATTGCTGCTACAATTTTTCCTAAAAAATTATAGTATCTTATTCAACAATGAATTGGTCAAGCACTAGCCTCTTCGTATACCTCATCAATCATGGCCTAGTTATCCTTTTGAGATAATATCAAAGACATCCCCAAACTTTGTGATAATATCAAATACACCCTTAATGTTTGAAAAATCACATGAAACTCCTTTATTTTAAATTTTAGCATCACATACACAATGACCACTTTTTGAGTCATATATCATCTGAAATGAGATCGATATACCTAAAATGGTGATGTTAGTTACGATTTAAATTTTTCTTTCACTACTATATAGAAGAGTCACTTTGATTTTCATTGTTCATAAGTCATATGGCCATGTTAAGCCAAGCCGAAGTGGTTGAGCCGCTTTCGTCGTTCACTGTCATTTGACTTTTTTGTACTTTCGCTTGCGTGTGAAAAGGGGAAAGTAAAATAGTGGCATATTTATAGAACAGACCTTGGTCCGTTCAGCACGGACCAAAAGTCCGTTCAGTACATACCTTTTGGTCCGTTCAGAACGGAAGTTCGTTCTGCGTGGAGAGATGAAGCTTTAATTTTTTTTTTTTCTCTTTCAAGAGTGGTTTTTTTTACTTTAGTTTTTAATGTTACCTCGAAACATTTAGCAACTTATAAGAAAATATTATATAACTAATGTTTAACATAATTTTTTTTTATACCAACGCTATTATATAGTCAACTACATCATGGCATGTGCCTTGCACGTGCTTCTCACTTTTTAGTAAAAGAAAAGTATGCATTTTTTGTCTTATCTTTGTAAATTGTAGCAAATTTACCCTCAACTTTTATTAGCCTAATTCAATTATACAACAAAACTCGTTTTTCTCACTCTACGTACCATTAAATGACGAATTTGTCATTCCCTTTAAATAAATAAACATAAAAAGCAGTAAGATAACAAAAAATAAGGAAGATTAAAAATAAAATTCCATAACAACTTCAAAAATACAAATATATTATACTTAAAAATAATTAAATGCATATTAACACAAAAAATAAAGATAAAAATAAAAATAAAAATGAAAGTTCTTTTCAAATCAAGCTCACACTCCCACCCTATACACATCCTTATTCCTCCCTCCCTCCCTCCCTCACGGTCAAATTCCATCTTCATAAATGTAATCACTGTTGATGGTGATTCTTGGATCTTGGCTGGTCATTTTTATCCTATCAAATTTTTTAATATAAATGAATTTTCTAAAGTAACGACGGTAGCGATGCTACCACCGACATGACTGTGTTTGTGAAGGAAGCGAGTTACTAATAACAAAGAAGAACATTTTTTTTTAAAATTTCAAGTTTTATTTTTCAATGATCGGAGAAAATTGCTCTTTCGGGAAAGGGTATGTGCAATGCACACCACCAGTTTTATAGCCACTTTCGGAAAGGACCATTTTTGTCAAAGAAATGTTGATTTAGGGATGCTTTTGTCAAAATTCAAACTATAGGTCATGAATCCATCGGTGAGCACATACGATAGGGTTCAAAGTTGCAAAAAAGCCGTCCATTAACTCATCCTTGTTAAAAAAAAAAACGAGTAAGACGCACGTACAATGCACATGACACGGTTTAGTTGAGTATGTAACTCTATCGCAGTTAAGTTACAAGCTATGAAAGTATCGTGAAGGTATGCTAACTCAGCTTATATGTTGATAAATGATCATATAAAATATGGTTAGCCCTTAAAAATCATAAGAAGAATTTTTAGGTTTATGTGTAATATTATTTTATTGATAGAATGTGTTGTTGAAATAAAGAAAGAGAAAAAGAATGAGAATGAGAAAAAAAAAATGGGTGCCAAACGAGGGCTAAATATCTCTATTATGAGACCTCAACTTTACCCTAGGCCCTCTATGAGTGAATGTGTACAAGGAATAACTACAATTATTGACATTCAGGAAAGTTTATAACAAAGAAGGTATAAGATCCTGGAATTATTCACGAAAAGCAACCAATATAGCAAACTTGCCTCCAAATTCCGCAGCTGAATACCAATGAGAATAGTATTCACAAAAAAATATCATTCACTCCCTCCTATAAATGGAGTAAAAAACCAGAGCACAAATTATTTTATCGAAAATAGATAAGCCATATAAGCATATATGACTTCCATCATGATGATCCCTATGAATGTCATTGAATTGTCTTTCAGTCTTCGAGACATGATCCAAATTAGTCTATTTTGAATTCCACAGGCTAAAGAGGTAGATTCCGTAGTTGATATTGAGAGATTCCTCACTTCTCACTTGTAGACTTACTATTAATAATTCAACAAAAATAACCGCAATTGTTGAGCTCAATATCATAA
>CAIGRO010192080.1:0-10262 GCA_903798355.1 Fraxinus baroniana
CGTATCCGATACGTATCGTGTCGGACACGCGTGTCCGTGCATCATAGGACACCAGCTAAGCCCCCTTAAAACCGTGGAACATAATGACACACTCAATCTATATTCGCAACTCGATCATGTCAATCTTGCTTCACTCAGCTACCACTTCCCGAATGAACCAACTGCTATAGAATATTAGATCGCAACATTTCATGCAAGGAGCATTGGGGCGTCTAACCTAGCAAATGGAGTATTCTTTCCTCGACGCTTCAATTAATTTGTTACACCTTGCTACCATTTTCCATTAAACTTTTCCACGTTATTTTGTAATATAATGTGAATTTTGCCAACTAAGAACTTTAGTAAATAAAGGACTATTAATAAGTGTTTACACTTAATAGTCTTTGTTCGTAGAAATTGGAGTGATTGGAAAGGTGGGGAGGCCTCCAACCTCGTCTATACCGTCCAATTTGAAATATGCTTGTTATAAAATAAAGGGGCTTTCTGAAATTTTTGGCACACAAATTTTTAGGGAATTAGGCTACTTTAAATACTAGTTATTTAGGGGAAAAAAAGGAGCACAATACTAACACGAGAGGGTAAGTCACGCGACTTTAATAGGCTAATTATGCACTAGAGTTGATACCTTCCGTCCCTACATTCCTCACTCAAAGGGTCTATTTGATTGCAAATGTGAAATTTGAGTGGGAAAAAAATGAATTATAGATAATTGAATTGCCTAAAATTTGTTTTATTGGGAATTGTAATTAATTGTGTTTGATTGGTATAATTTGTCACTGAAGAATGTTGAAAGTTTGGTGTTCGTTTTGACTTTGTTTTGCATGAAAATTATCAATAAAAGTGATAAATTTTTTTACCATTGTGTCTAAAAAAATTTCCAATTACAAATAAAAAAAAGGGTGGAAAACCAAAAACTACCAAAACAACAAGAAAACAATTTCATTGAAAAGTGGGAAAATGAGACGCATGAGTGAAAAATTGGAAAAGGAATTCCATGGAAAATGTTGGCTACCAAACAGCCCAAAACTTGAAAACGTGGAAAATTTCAAGTTTCAAACAGGGCCTAAGAGTTTTACCTTGAAACCATGTAGTACCGAAAATACTAACACGAGAGGGTAAGTCAAGCGACTTTAAGACTGTGATTTTTGTGACTCTCTTATGCCAACATTTCTTAACTCTAATTTTCTGTTTTATATGTTAATAACTTATGCTATAAATATTTTTATTTATTATCCAAACTATAAAATCACACAAATCACTTATTTAGAAAACCGACTTGTTAGGTAAACCGACATATCTTCTCGAAAATATGTGATAATTACACTAATTATGTGCTTAATACGTAAGAGAGTCCCATTCAATATACTCGAGATTGGCGTTGTCAACTTTAGTGCCTAACTTCAAGATAAGTTTCACATTTGACAAAACAAATTGGAAAATGAAGAAATCCATTGCCAGTCCATCTGTTATCACTGGTATTCTGGTTAATCTGTTGCTGCCAGATAAAACATTTCGGCATCCAAGAGCTCAGATGGTTGTGGTCATGTGTGCATGGCGGATTCAGGATCGAATTTAAAAAAAAATAATAATAATAAAAAAAAAAGAAATCGAGTTAATATGTAAATATATATATATATATATATAAAATTCACATAAATTTTTTTACCTAAAAATAAAATAAAATTTATAACCCCCCCTCTCCCCCCCCTACATTGGCCTCTACATATGTGTGGGCAGGGCGGAGCCAGTACCTGGCCATCCCTCGCGGCCGCTTGTGCTGAGTTCGCCAGAGCTTCAGTTCAGCCAGCAATCATCGCCGGCCGCTGGGAAATGGAGAAGAAGGCAGAAGCCCAGAAATGTTTTTGGTTAATTCGTTCAAAGGAAGTTTGGGCATTTTTTTAAAAATAATAATAATAATAAGGCCCAAACCTAAATGAATGGGCCCAATCAATTAGCCAAAGCCACCCACAAGGCCACAACCCAGTCCCAATTGCAAAATCGGAGAGGAGCTGAGGAAAGGAGGGAACGATCGCGACTCTGGTTGTCAGCCCGATTGTGCCGCTGCCGGGACCTGCTGTCTGCTACCTCCAACATCCGATTGACGAGTCGGTGGTGACTCGGTGAACACAGAACGCCTGACTTACGATAAGCTGGTTTCCATTCCGTTCGATTTTTTTCTTTGTGTATCTGTTTTTATTTATTTTTTCTTTTTTGTGAATTTGTGATTTATTATTGTCTGAGAAACTGAGAATATGAGTTGATGGGTTATAAGTTTGAATTGTGAATTGTGAATTTAGGGTTTTAAACAATTAAGGATAAGTGAAAATAATTAATGATGATTGGTGAAGAAGGAAGATATTTCATGTTTGGGGTGTGGCTCAATTAAAGTACGTGTACACTATTTTTTATAGGAACAACCTCTGTGAAATTGTTTTGGCTAAGGTTCAGACTCTTGAGGGAGTCCAATTCAAGAAATTGTGAATCAATTTCCCCAACAAGTGAGTATTGTGAAAAATCCAAGTGTTCTAACATCATAAAACCATTGAAATTAAGCAAAGAACCAACCAATCGATTCATACTAAAATTTAACAATTTCAATCCACTGATCTCACCACAATCAGTGATGAACCCATCTGGGATTGAGCTCAAATAATTATGAGAGAGATCAATAATCTTCAAAGTACCAATCTAGCAAATAACTGGGGAGAAATTCAGAACCATAAATTGAAAACAAAGGGAAAGATATATCGATATATCAGGCCAACGTCTCCACCCCTGCTGGGTCCAATTCCTGGATTCGCCCTTGTGTGTGGGAACCAACTTTATGACAACATCTCAAATTCTATCTTAAACGTTGTCGCGACAATGGAAAATCTAAGCGCTCGTATGCAAATCTTGGGCTCTAGTATAACAGTAAGGAGCTCTGGACCCGACATTAAGCCCTTTGATCCCCATTATCTAAAAATTTATTTTCTTTTAAACTTATTTTCAACTACACATTCTCACAATAAAATATTGAAAAAATTGCAGTCGCGGTACCAAACCTTTCAATTTTTTGCAAACTTTACCCAAACTTTTTATTTGTGCCACTTACGGTACCAAATCTTTAAACAATTCACAGTTACAATATTTATTGACGATTTTCATCCGTTTGACCACGAAAATCGTTAGTTGACCCCAGAATTCAAAAAAAAAATTTAATTTCCACAAAATAGACAAGGGCAATTTCGAAATTACACTATTTCCCTTTTAAAATGAAAAAATGCCAGTTACACTCCAATCCATCATCCATTATGGAACCTGTACAAACCCATGAAGAAGACGACCACCACGAAGAAGAAGATGAAATTCAATAAGATTTTGGAGCCCATATTCAAGGCTCGCTTCTCCAACCTGTATACGGTAATCGTGCACCTTGACATCCCCATTTGCGTTATGAAACAATGCGATTACAAGCCGTGTGTATATTTTGTCATCCAGTATTGGAAAATGTGAAAATTTTGCATGAGTTGATAGCTTGGAAGTTATCGTGCTGTGTAATCGATTGTTCAATACCTGTGCATTGCTTGAACAAATAAGGGTTAGAGCTTGATTTTCTCAGGGGAAAATACAAAGTATTTTAGCATATGTCTATATCATGGTAGAACTTTGTTAGGAAAGATGAGAAATTTCTGTGTAAGAGCATGGCAAAGTAAGTTACGTAGACTATATCGACCAGGACTTCTTCAACAGATTTCTGCTTAACAATGCCATGAAGATGATATGATATTCTGGTACAGTCAGATATCTGTACAAGATGGAAAAGATGAGGTTTAGTGAGGCATCATTTTGGTTGGTGAAAGATTCAGATTTTATGAATTTGGTGAAGTGGCTTGGTGAAAAGAGGATTGATGAAGTGTATTGTTTGCCTATGGTTGAGGTATTAGAGTTGCCATGGTATGGAAATATTTATGTGGTTGATTGTGAGACTGGGATTGCTAAATGTTGAAGAGTTTAGTGGGCATGAGGCACCAGTGGTCAAGGAGCAATCGTGCTATGCTGTTGAGGTTTACAATGATTCATTAGAAGGTGACAAGTCATACATTATCGAAAAAGTAGATGATTCGCAGCATGGTCAATCAGAATTAGAGGCTAGTGGAACGGATGTTCATGTTGATGAAACTCATGTGCAGCATAGTGAATCAGATATGAATGCTGGTGAACCTAGAGTGCAACACGATTAATCAGAGGTGTAGGCTGCACAAACTGAAATGGAACATGGTAAATCATTGGTGCAGTCTGGGGACAATGAAGTGCAGCAAGGTGAACCACATTGTGATGTGCAACCAGAAGAAACTGAGGTGCAACATAGTGAACCAGAGCAACTAGAAGAAATTGAGGTGCAACAGAGTGTTCCAGAGTAACCAGAAGAAACTGAAGCACATGTTGACACTGAAACAGATGAATATGAAGAGGGTTATTTGGAGGATTTTCATGACTCGGAGTATGAGCAGGAAGAAAATATACTTATAAATGATGATGATACAACCACAGGTTTCAGGTTGAGTGAAGGGTTTCAGATTGATATAAATAGTGGAAGGAGTAAACATGATGGTGAGGCAGCTCTTGAAGAAGAAGTTGGAACAGATTATGACGACTTGAATGAGTTTATGAGTTTATCCAGTGACAATAGGGGTGATGGATCATCTGCCAAGAGTATGATTGAGTGCTGGTTTAACCCGGCCACTGATATGGATGATCCAAAGTTCAAGTTAGAGATGAAGTTGAACAATGTCAAGGTTCTAATGGCTGCAATTGTTCAGTACTCGGTTAAAAATTCCAGGCAACTCAAATATGTGAAAAATATGAAAACACAGCCAAGAGTTAGATGTCAGAAGAACTGCCCTTGGGTGCTATATGCATACTAATAACCAGATAAGAGCCTCAGAATAAACACCTTCAGAGATGAGCACACATGCACCATGGTATGGCAAAATAAAAGGGTAAATGCAAGTTATCTGGCAAAAAAATACAATAAAAAGTTTAGGTTTGATCCCAATATGCCAATGAGCAGTTTTGTGAAAACGATGAAAGAAGATTGCATGTATGAGATTTCAAAGTATCAAATCTACAGGACAAGATTCAAATGTGCAAAAGTGGTGCATGGGATTGCAGCTAAGCAGTACAAAATTTTATGGGATTATAGATATGAGCTAAAGAGAACAAATCCTGGTAGTACATTGCTGAATGAAGGGTCAGGTCCTAGCTTTTAAAGATGGTATATCTGTTTAGGGACTTGTAAAAAGGGTTTTAAGGCTGGATGTAGACTAGTTGTTAGGTTGGATGATTGCTTCATAAAGTCTGCACAAAGTTGATAGTTGCTGGCAGCTGTAGGAATTGATTTTGAGAATTGTATGTTCTCCATAGCATGGGCAATTGTTGATGCTGAGAACAAAACAAACTGGCAATGGTTCATACGGTTGTTGATTGATGACATATGGATGCATAACCCTAGAGTTTGGACATTCATTTCTGATAAACAAAAGGGTTTAGTAGATTGTATAAGTCAATTATGTGAAGGGGCTGAACATAGGTGTTGTGCAAGACATTTATACAGTAATTTCACTTTGGCACACAAAGGGCTGACCCTTAAGAGCTTGTTTTAGGCTACAACAAAGTCCACAACTGTACCTGAGTGGAGAAATGCGATGAATGGGTTGAAAGACGTTAATGAAGATTCTTACAACTAGTTTAATGAGAAATTGCCCTCCCAGTGGAGCATATCCCATTTTGAAAATCATTCTAAGTGTGACATTCTATTGAATAACCTGTGCGAGGCATTCAATTCTTCCATTGTTGTTGATAGAGAAAAGCCCATCATCTCTATGCTGGAAACAATAAGACATCAATAAATGATAAGAATGAATGCGAAAAGGGAATCAACATAGAGGTGGGATCATGCATTCGGGCCTAGGGTAATGAAAATCATGGAGAAGGCTAAGAGTGAGACGAGATACTTGAAGGCATACTACGCATGTAGTCATAAGTTCGAGATAACCATCAGAGATGGGTTGAGGTGGAGTGTTGATTTGGCAAAACATGAATGTACATGCAGAAAATGGCAGCTGACTGGAATGCCATGTCCCCATGCAATATCAAGCATGCTCTCAAGGGAAATAGGCATATATGACTACATCGATCCTTATTACAGCAAGGAAAAATACCTCATGTGTTACTCCCCAGTAATCCAACCTATGTCAGGGCCAGAGCTGGGAAAGCACCATTTGAATGAACTGCATAAGAAAAAACAGGCTGGCAGACCAAAAAAGTGAGAAAGAGGTCACAGACGGAGCCACCTGCAGGAATGAAGTTGGGACGGAGTGGCATGAAGATGACGTGTAAACAATACGGGGGATCTGGACATAACAAAAGAAGTTGTAAGGGACCGTTGCTTGGTGAAGCTAGTTAACAACAAGAAGTAGAAGCAAGTACATAATCGGAGTCTCAACAAGATACACGGTCAAGTGCATCAAAGGGGAAGAAAAGAGCACCATTTGGAACAACTTCAAAGTCAAGGTTGAAGAAGACCATGACTCAAGGATTGAAATCTTGAACACAATGTGTTTTCTCTTTTCACGTTTTTTTGTTGGGAAGTGAACTTATTTTGTCAATGTTATCAAATGATTTTATAAAGTGAACTGTAATTATTTTGGTAATGTTGTACTTGTTCAAATGTGGAATGGAATTGAAAGCATATGTAGCAAATCTTGTTATTTCATATTTTTTTCTGGACTGTTAATGTTGAATTCATTACATTATACTGGTGTGACCTAGTTTTCAGTGAAATTCTGTGTGAAAAATGTTGGTATTCGTTACGCAACGATCATCAAAGGTTTTGTACTAATGGTGCATTGGTAACCAAAGGTTTGGTACTTTCAATGCAACTACAATAAAATGTTTAGTACTTTTATTGCAACTGTGACAAATGTTTGGTACCTCTGATACACTATATACAAAACGCTTGGCGCGTGCTGCGAACTTTAACTTCTTATTAAATAAGAGTAGAAACAAAAATAGATTTGTGAAAAGTGAGCACCGTCTAGAACGCAGTCAGAAATGGGCACTTCATTTGAAGGAAAATTGCACATTACACGACCACATTTATATCCACGTTTCACAGCATATAATGCAAAACCCCCAACGCCTAAACACTAAGCCTAAATTTCTGAAGCTAAAAACGTCTATCCCACAAAGCCAACTGAAATACCTAGGTACAAACCCATTTTACAAACACACCACACACAAAGTCGAACAGCCACATCTTCCATAGATTTGGTCTTGTTGCTTGGAGGTTGCTGATTTCAGCCTCCATTTCCCTCCTTGCCCGTAATAGACCTGGAATCAGCTCCCTAGATCTCTCACACATAGGAGGGTCACACCACATGAAATAGGTACATCCACCCAGATCTTGGCTTCAGGGACAAGTTAGAAATCTTCTTCCTGGGTTCAGGTTCGTCCATGAGGTCTTCATATGCGCTGGGGAACTACACATGTATACATTCATCTCCATTTGAGTGTTGTTCTTTCTTGAATAGCTGTGTGGGGGAGAGAAGGATATTAATAGTGATGAAAATGGAGGGAAAGTGAACAGTGCGGTGCAATAATAGATAGGGAAATAGTGTAATTTCGAAATTGCCCTTGTCTATTTGGTGGAAATTAATTTTTTTTTTTTGAATTCTAGGGTCAACTAACGATTTTCGTGGTCAAACAAGCGGAAACCGTCAATAAGAACTGTAGTTGCGAATTGTTTAAAGTTTTGGTGCCGTGAGTGGCACAAATCAAATGTTTGTACAAAGACTGCAAAAAAGTGAAAGGTTTGATACGGCGGCTGCAATTTTCCCTAAAATATTTTTCACATAAATTCAAAGTATTCACTATTACAAAACTCATTTAAAAAGAAAAGAAAAATGGAGCTCAAAATAGGCTAATTATGCACTAGGGTTGATACATTCCGTCCCTCCATTTGCCACTCAAGGAAAAAATAAAAGTATAATGATTTGAAAAACAGAAAAAATAGGCCAAACCAATTTACAAATCTACGTAATTGTGACTCCTTTTAAATTGTTACATCATGTAGAAAACTAATAATATAAGCCCATGTTTGTCTATCATTATTTCATGAAAATGATAAATTTTTTGAGAATGTGAGGTTAAAAAGAAAAAAATTTGAATTTGCATACAAAATATTTTATGGTGAGAATCTGTTATTGTAAATGAATTTGAGAAACAAAGAATTTTGAAATAATGATAGAGATAATTACGAAAGTCAACAAATAATAGTGAAATTTATATAATGAAAACAATGATCAACCTCTTTTTTCTTGATAAAGAATTATGTAACTTCAAGTAAGTTTCACATGGCTCCTCTCAATTAACCAAGAGTCAAATAGAGATCATTTTAGTTGAACATTTCACATTAGGCTTTAAAGAAAGTTTTTTGAGGAAAAAAAAAAATTTATACCATCCATACTATAAAGGTAGTCATGTTTTTCTTTTTTCATCTATTTCAAATTATAGTCATGTTTCTTATTTGAGAGTGTAGTTAATATATTAGTTTAATAATATGCTCTTATTTAATATATTTTATTATTACAAATATAAGTCACTCCATTATTTAATTATAATTTGAACAATAAATTAAAAATTAAAAAAATATTTCATCATCCATGACATTTATTCATTTGTATTTGGAGTATAAAAAAGGCCCACCATCTTATATTGTCATCATTTATTCATCCTTGAATATTGGATGACTTTGGAATGTTAATTACCTTGATTCTTGTATTAAATAATTATCAATACCAAGAATAGTTTAATTACCTTGAATATTGTATGCATTAATGTATGGGTATATTAGGAAAAATGATACTCCCTCCGTCCTATTTATATAAGTTTTTTTTTTTTGACACGGATTAAAAAATCTTATTTAATGTTGTTGAAAATTATTTTTTTTTATCAAAAACTTTCATACTTTACACTTATTTAATTAACAACACTTAATAGTAATTTTTTTGTTGAAAGTAGTAAAGAAATAAGGGTATGTTAGTAAATGAACCAAACAAAACATTCTCAATAAATAAAAAAGACTATATAATTGGAAAAAGAAAATAAGGAAAGTCAAACTCTATAAATGAGACAAAATGAATAGTAAAATTTATTATTTCAACTTTATTAAGTATTCTTAATATATGTGAAAAAATAGAACTATCTTTATGGAATGAAAGAAGTACAAACTAACTGTTGGAAATTGGAACAAGAGTTAAAAAAAATTATTCTCTATTCACGGGATTTTTGCGAGATATTCACATGTATGATATAATCAAGAAAGATAGAAATTTACTCAAATCTATATTCAATTTCTTAATAGTATTTAAATCATAAACTTCCACATTTTTAATTCACGAACTTGGCGCTTCCAACTTTCAAGTCTTCTATGATATTTTGCCAAAGTATAGACTACATCGACTCATGATCATTTTTCAAGTAAACGTAATCATAAACTGGACGGACGGAGGAAAAAAAAAACAAGAAAACATTTTTCTATCAAAACGTCTCACTTTTTTTGGTTAAAGAATTTTGCAAAAGCAGGGCTAATCTCCTAAGCATAAGCTAACCACTCGGATGACATGACACATTACAATAGGTGGTGGAAGATAATAGTTGATTATAAAATTAAATACACCACATATTGTAGTGTTCTACGCCATTTGGTGCTTAACATAATTAAGTTCAAAATTTTCAAAGTAATTGCAATTGAATCAAAGACTTTATAGAGCAACCATATGGACCATTTGTAAATATATTTTTCAAATTGCAATTTAATTATTAGTCTTTGTTTTTTTATTTATGACTCAAAATAAATTGTGTCACACTCTACTTTTCATCGCAAGCACTTAATTTATATTATCAAAAGTGATCTTGTTCGATGCTCAATGTTAAATAGATACAATATCAGTACATAAATAAAAAAAAATATTTATATTAAATTATTATTTCAACACAAAGGACTTTAGGGAGTGGAAGACTAAAAAAAGGATAAATCCCTCTTCACAGAGCATTTGTGCCCGGGTCAAACCCGGGCACCCCCTAGATTTGAAGAAGAAATCTAACCAATCTAACCAAATTATCACCAAGATTTGAAGGAGAAATCAAATGATAGTCAATCACAATACGGGCTGGAGAGGAAGAAGGAACACACATATCTGCAAGTAACCAACGCATCC
>CAIGRO010192109.1:0-12209 GCA_903798355.1 Fraxinus baroniana
ATTGTAGAGGATGTTGAGGAGATTAAGTTGGTAGTGATAACCAGCGGTTTTGGTGGCCGGAATGAGGTGGAAATTGGGTCCATAACCGACGGCTAGGAGCTCCCGAAGGTTTTTTTTTTTTATCTTTTTAATATTTTTATAAGTTTTGGACTCATTTGCATTTTTAGAAAATTTAGGCGTAAGATTGCAATTTATTCTTTATTTTGTTTTTTGTTTTATTTATATTGGAGGGTAAAATTGTCATAAATTGGGGAAAAAGACGTTCTGCGCCAAAAATGGGATGATTGGCGTAAAACGTCCCTATCTTTGATGATTTTTGTGGAAAACGTCCATATCTTTTGTTTTTTGGCGCAGAACGTCCCTATCTTTTACTTTTTTTGCGCTGAACGTCCTTTTCACCAATTTTTCACATAAAATGACCATTACACCCTCATGTATAAATAAAATAAAGAATAAAATAAAATAAGAATAAAGAATAAATTACAATCGTACTCCTAATTTTTTTTAAAAAGTGCAAATGAGTCCAAATAAATTATTAAAATATAAAAAATAATCGAAAATCAAAATAAAAACGATTTCTCACTCATCTTCTTCTCCTCCCCCTCCCTCCATCCACCATAAGAAATTATTACTGGGCAAAGCAAAGTTAGGAGGGCAGAAATTAGTGGCGGTAACCAAAATTGATAGGCTGCCCGAGTTGCACCACTTGGGGTCCTGCCCAGCGTCACCTTTTATCTCAAAGCAAGCCCCACAGCTCAATCCGTTGTTGAACAGAGCCGTGCTTAGTGCTCGGTGTTCACTCTGTAGCCTTGGTTGTACAGATTCCCATACCCACAAGCACCACCTGAGGAAATATTACAAACAAAAAGTTAATAAAAAGGTTTATCCGTCGGGCTAGGAGCTCCGGTTGTTTTGGCTGAGATTTCTTGTGGTGGTGGTGGTGGAGGAGAAGAAGAGGAGTGAGAAATCGTTTATTATTATTATTATTTTTATTATTTTAATAATTTATTTAGACTCATTTGCATTTTTTTTAAATAGTTTAGGAATAAGATTGCAATTTATTATTTATTTTTATTTTATTTTATTTTTTTGTTTTATTTACATAGGAGGGTATAATGATCATTTTATGTTAAAAATTAGTGAAAATGACGTTCAGCGCAAAAAATGTGAAAAGTAGGAACGTTCTGCGCCAAAAAACGAAAAGTATGGATGTTTTCCACAAAAAGTATAGACGTTTTGCGCCAAATACCCCCAAAAATGTGAAAGGTATGGACGTCTTGTTATTACTTGAATTAAGCCTAATTTAATTGTCAAATATCAATCTCTCACAGCAATGAATATAAAAATGTGTTGGGTGCGAAATAAAACTGAAAAAAAAAGAGAAAATTTAACATTTATTACAATCTCCATTTGAGAAAATTAAAACTAAAAACTGAGTTTGGGTTTGTCCAAATAACTCTCCTTTTATGGCTTGCTGCATTTGCCAAACTAGTCTGCGCAATCTGCAGAATGGTTAAAAAATGCTACATCTACAGTACTAGTCTTTTCCCATTCGGATTGAAATTCCCTTGATAGGAACCACAGTAATCAACTGGCTCTATCATAAACGTGAAGAAAATTTCCCCGTGAAGCAGAACACGAGAACACGCTGCATCTAAACATCGAGAATATAGTAAATGTTTGATTTATTTCACCACAAAATCCCAATGTCAAATTATACCGGCCACTACTTCGCACGAAGCATATGAACCCAAAGTACCCTATTTATCAGCCGAGCCAACTAGCTGCCTAACTCTGCGTGCACAATCTGCAAAATCCTTGACGAAACTAGCACATTTTAGGGGGTCCTTTGCATGTTCCTTGTAGCACTTCAAACAAGCATCTTTCTCTTCAAAACAGGGAAGGTGCTTCTGTTGTGGAAGTTTGAACTCCTTGTCGTGAAGTTCCTTAGCTCTTTCAGTAACTTCTTGCAACAGGTTTTCCTGCTGTTTGTTCAACCTTTCCACAACTTTCTCGCTCTCCTGAAGGACAGACCGGATGGCATCTAACTTTGAGCTGGCAGATTGTGGAGGGGGGACCGGCAAGTATAAAGGAGGTTGAAGTGGCCATCCAGAAGCAGCTTGACCCTTTTGTGCATTGGAATCATCAGAAATCTGCTTTGTATGTACTTTTTCTGATTGCCTCTTTGGTTTCGGCTTCTTTGTTTTCTTTTTCAACTTTTCAGGATCGTCGGCTAGCTGTCTAACTAAATTGCTGCTGATTTGGATTGTAAATGATTCACCCATGATACAGGCAGCTTCTGGCTAGTTACCTGAGATACTGATCAATATAGTTCCAAGGGAAAAGAAGCAATAAGATGTCAAATGCATTTTTTAGGTTCAATAGTGACAACCTCAGCAAAAGACACAGCATAGCCCCTTCAGAGGAACTCCCCACCTTGTGTATGTATATATGTTTGAAAAGCAGGAAGGAAGGGGGAGGGGGAGGGGGAGGGGGAGGGGGAGGGTGAGGGGGAGGTCTCGTATGAATAGAACTAATGAACACCTCCTCAGGCCTAACAATCTTTGCATGACTTAGTGACAACTTATACTACCAAACACTAAAATACCGGAATAGAATAATAAGCAATAGAACAAGGTCCACAACCCTAATAATATACCCAAAAAAGGAACTCTGCAGTCTCTTCTTGACAAATGTTCAAAATGTTAGGTGTAGGTGTTACATCTGATTTTTTACTCATGATCAACTTTTGGCAAAAAACATATCTAGCTTTGGACAAAACAAAGCTTTCACAGGTCTAGAAGATGTATACTTCACGTGTTGATCAGTATATTCTTTCAGGCAAGAGGTAGAACAAAAAAGGAAGAACATTTTAGGGTTGACCGCAGTGCTGGTAGGAAGCCAGGATTCATGAGTTGGCTGCAGTGGCATTGGTTTTATATGGAGGAAGACAATGAAGTTTTTGGCTGGGGGTGGCTGGGAGTGACCTGGGTAGGGGAGCTATTGGGGGTGGCTTGGGCAGAGGATCAAGTGTTTATTTTTTTCTTTTTTTTTTGTTGTTTTGTATTGAACATCTTTTGCTTGTGTAAGGGTAAATCCATCAAATCATATCAACTTCACAATCATTTCTGAAGAAAACCATCAAAGAGAACTATGGGCGGTAAAAAGTGAAAAGTTGGGGACAACATTGCCTAGATACAAAGATTCAGGATAAATGTGCAAAAAGGAGTTGTGACTGAGGATGGTGGCTTCTATTTTTCCTAAAACGATTAGACCTAATTAAAAGCCTAATTTGCAACTAGAAACATAAAATGGATCAATAGTACTAACAAGTGGTATCACAAAACAAGACCACTTTTCCACAACTATAACTACCAATCCAAGACAAATGAAATTTATAAAACCACCGACCAACTATTTGCAATACTTTTGCTTCCTTTCACTTAAAAGAAAAGAAAAGTCCGACTGAACAAATAAACTGGAAAATAGATCTAGCAGCAACAAAAACACCAAAGAAAGAGAAGAAGAGTGAAGTTACTAGTCAATAT
Source organism: Fraxinus baroniana (assembly GCA_903798355.1). Taxonomy (NCBI): domain Eukaryota; kingdom Viridiplantae; phylum Streptophyta; class Magnoliopsida; order Lamiales; family Oleaceae; genus Fraxinus; species Fraxinus baroniana. Next base: position 3,549 of record CAIGRO010192109.1, read on the forward strand.
CCTAGTCTGTCACCAAAAAGTAAAAATACAACTTGGAAGCTAGAGATCACATTTTAGTTGACAGAATAGAGGGATTGGACACACTTGGGTTGTATATAAAACAGCCCATAAACTCTTCGAGATGTTATAGCCTATGACAAAACAGCCTCAAAAGTTAAACCTCATAAAAAATGTCCCGAAAATGGCAAGACTAAGAAGCACACACTTCGCTGCCGTGAGGCTTATGCTATGTGTGTGTGGTTGTATGCCTTGAAACAAAAAGAAGCTTCCCTCATCCCCCTCTTAACTCCACAAACATACCACATTTTATTTTTCACTTAATTTTCTTTCTCCATCCACCCAGTGAAGGTTGACAAAGTCAAAGCAGTAAGTGTCATCAGTAAATCCCTTCTATGTTCAGTATTTTATACAAGAAAATTACGTATCAGAAATTAGATTACCTATCCCTGATGCCGGAACCTAAGAAAATGAGGCAATTGAGCTCAGTCCTGCCTGTCCACTCCTATCAATTTTACTTACTATTGAACACAACAAATATCCCACATAACGTTCTAATGCATTTTGAGTTAATCCGGTGGTGCCAAACCTGATAAATGCCCAAGGCATATGTGATAACAGTGAGAGGTACTAAGATTTCGCGTGTTTAATGATAATCCTTCTCCCTTTTTCTTGGGAAAAGATATCTAGAAGGGAAATGATTCCTTTAAAATCAAACTTTCCTCTGGACAAGTAGTTCTATGGAATCCATAAAGATTTCTGCTAGAAATGAAAGACCTTGTAAGGTTCTTACTTCAGACACATAAAATGGGAGGAAGTTTACCTACTCGACCTACTTAAAGACTTTGAAGTAATTCAGTCTAATATTTCCTACCGCCAAAGCTTTTGATTGTTCCCTGTATGATTGGAGACTTTTGAGCTTTTAAAGCAAGCACTAAAACATCAAAGAATGCAGTATATGAACTCTTTTGTTGTCGTTCCACTTTAATTCGTTATATTATATAGGTCTTTCAACTCATCACAGAAATGAAGGAAATTCGGAGAGTTTCTCGTAGCCCTATACAGGATCACAGGTGAAGCCACCTGGGGTCTGGTGGGTGCAGTTCCCCCTAGTGAATTTTGGTCCTGAGTAGTTCACCGGTAACACTTGAGGGGTGACCGGTCCTAAAGGCAAGGGAAAACCACAAGTAACCACATCAAATCCAATAGAGATATTGCCGATGACGNACAGAAATGAAGGAAATTCAGAGAGTTTCTCGTCGCCCTATACAGGATCACAGGTGAAGCCACCTGGGGTCTGGTGGGTGCAGTTCCCCCTAGTGAATTTTGGTCCTGAGTAGTTCACCGGTAACACTTGAGGGGTGACCGGTCCTAAAGGCAAGGGAAAACCACAAGTAACCACATCAAATCCAATAGAGATATTGCCGATGACGAGAATGCCGATTAGACTGGACCGAATCTTAGATCAAGGTTGTGTTGAAACTAAATCATTCAGGACAATCAAATCAAGTGCGAAATCAACATATAAAGCCTGAATTTACACAAATAAATTTGATATTACCTTCAAAGTTTGGTGATGAAGAAGTTGATTTACCCTCTTGTAGATATCAGTGAAATCGATGCAACCCGAGATAGACTAATTGGTGCCAAGGAAACCCTTAGCCGCTTGTCTCCTCCGGTTACGCCTGGGTTATGAATGAGTCATGACACCGAGATAGCTTTTAATTGGGCTTTTAAGTGGTTTATAAGCGAACGCATATAATGGGCTTCTATCTTCTTGATTAGGCCTAAATGTATGTTCGACCTTTTCTTTTCACAAATGAGGAGGTCAATTAAAAAATTGATAAATCATATGTTAAAGATCAAAATTTGGTAAACTATTTATTTTACCTTTTTGAAATGGTCCTTAAAATTACTCTATAAAATTGATATATTTTTTTCTCTTTGTCTCGTTATTTATCGAAAATGCATCAATCTTAATATAAAGAGATTTATATTCGATTTTCATTCGATGAAGAGTTACACTTAACTGCGAAATTTTATACCGATTCCTTTTCCAATTCAATAGTCATTGAGGAATTTACACCATTCAAACAACACAATAGTTACATGGTCTCAATATACTCAATAATCATAAAGTCAAACTTTTAAGATATACTAGTTTGATGCACGTGTTATCGGCGTAGTTGGCTATTTAATAGCGTAGTTATGAAAACTTATTGAAACAAACATGAAGCACCCAATTTTCTGCTATGCTTGGATATCTGAAACGTCTATTTTAACAGTTAAGAATTTGTATTCAAATGAAAATAAAAATTTCATATATAAGTTAATATAACTTCAAATTTAAAAGCTTGTGTACAGTGGCAACAAAAGGAATTGACAATACCTACATAATAAGACATGGGATCAACATAACCAAATACATTTAAAATATATAATTTAATCTGGTTGTTGATGGATAATGGATTTTACTTGGTGCCAATCAGATGAAGAGAGATGTGAAGCCTTCCCTGAAAGTACACAAATGAAATCCAACTACACAAATGAAAGAATCAGTACAGAGAAGATAAATATAGAAAACTATATTAACAACATTACACATTATTTCCTTTGTGTAACTAATTAATTAGTCACAAAATAAGACACTTTGGAAATAATAGTTTACGTATTTGGGTTCCACCTCTCAAAAGAAGGGGAAGAAGCGAAAAATAATTTGTGGATTGAAGACAAAATCTAATATTCAACAAGACAACGGCAGAAATCAATAAACACATACAGAAGACCCTATACCTAAGCAACATGACTTCACAACCTCTTCGAATATCCAAAAAAAAAAAACAAAACGCAAAATAAACTATACATTGAAGTCCTCGCAAGTATTTACAGCAATCCCGACCTAATATAATTAACAAAATCTTTCTTCTAAGTTTGGCAATCTTGCTTCTTCATAAAGACAAAGTTACAACCAACGAAGTAATCATTGTTAAACATTAAATTTCAAGCTAAAGTGAAAGATAATACCACTACCTCTTGAGAGCTAGACCCATTCATGACTTTTTGCACATCAGGCTCCGGCTTTGGTGAAGCTAATACACTGGTTGCATCATCTTGTTCCTCACAAAGCTCCAACAATCTTCTTCCTCACAAAGCTCCAACAGCCTATAAATCACTAATGAAAATTAGCCAGACTCCCTCCCTAGATAATCATCAACACTGCATTTCAGATTCAATTTCCTTTATCTATGTCAGAATGTGTGCTTATATTCATAAAAAAATTCCAATTCAAACAATAACTACCACAAAATTATTTTGCAACACATGGCCAAGAGTATAAATGCAGACTCATATTCATTATTCATGAACATCATCTACCCCCACCATATGAAATTTGTAATGCTCCATGAAGAAGAAATCATTAGAACAAATAACAAATACCAGATAATTTGAGAAAGGATTAATATTATATTAACACTTCTATTATCATCTCAAATTTACAGCTTCCGAAAAGCATCAAAAGCACAAATAATTGAAAATCTAAAACAAATATGAAAGCACAGAATCATCCCAATATAGACAAGAAAAAATGGAACAAACATACAGAAGGATTCATCTAAGCATATTACCTTAATTATTCCAATAAGCTGGTTCACTCCACTTTCACCGAGAAAGAGGGGCTGAAATTCCCAAGGAAATTCTCAATTCAGTACACGATCATAACAACTTCCCTAAATATTAAAGGAATTTAAAATACACAAGTTCTATTATCTGTCCTAGCAATAATTCAGCCAAAAATATTGACATCTGTTAGTTGAAATTCTAGTAAGTGTTGAGCTGTAGAATCAATGTGACATCAATACTATGAAAATAACCTCTCTGCCCTCTGGTACCATCCTATGATATTGATTTTCTTAAATTTAAGATTGTTGGAAATAGGAACCAACAGGTGCATTTAGACGTCCCAACTCTGCAAACTGAAAATCTATAATATCAATAAGACCCTAAATTACATTGCATATTGACAATCTAATCTTAAAATTAAAGTGAAAGACGATTTTTGTTGTACGTAGTGCCATTTTTCTCTATTCGATCTACGAGTAGCAATAAATGAAATGGGGTGATAAAAAGAATTTATATAGTTGATCTTTGTGATCTATTAGGGCATAATTACCTCTTTAGTATCTGAGTACTTAGCCATCTTTCTCTCCCCTTCTCCATAGCCATCTCCTCCACTTTTTTGGCTTTGTGGGAAATGTGCCCACTAAAATGATTTAACACACGAAGATTTCAGTTGGATTCTCTTCAATATAGAAAGTTTTGGAGATAGTTAAATTCTTATTCCCTAAAACTTACATTTTTAGCTGCAGTACTAAAAGCTTGCTTGTGAGTCATGCCAGGATATGCAGCCTTGAGTCTTCCGAAGGCAGGAGAAGCCGGACGTGCGCAGACATACGCTGAGCGGCTGCTGGAGCCTGTCTTCCGATTTGAGAAAATTGATTTACGGAGAGAGAGAGAGAGAACTGAAAATTTAGGGAGATTTTGAGAGAAATTAACGGGAGAGGGAGATCAGAACAAGAATACTCATCTTGATGCTTCACAGTAAGAAAGAAGGGGGAAAGAAGAAGAATCCAGAGAAATCGAGAGAGAAAGAAGGAAAGTCTGGAAAGTGAAGAAAGAAAGAGAAATGCTGCGTAAAAGGAAGGTGTTGCGTGTGTTAGAGAAGAATCTAAAAATCTCCTCATATGGCTCGGCTTAGGCTTGGTTTATTGTGCTCGAAAATGGCTGGCTTATTTGGCTATTCGGCTTAGCTACAGTAAATGGCAAGTGCCTCTTTTATTAATGTTGGAAACAACTCACAACACAAGTACATTTCACAAAAGCACGTTAGTAATGAGTCACATGTTTCATGACATATTTGATGTCACAATGATTTTGATATCCTTATGGTCATGCATCTCATAGAATGTCAAATTGGCCACATTTAGCTATCATTTAAGTTTTGATTAACACACACTCCTACCTTATAAATAATCACAGTCATCAACGAATGTCACATATCAATCGAAAACATGCCTCATGGACTCGTATAATTCCACGCAATGTTTAATTTTTTAGATTCACAATTTTTTTCCCTAAACATCCTATCCAATCATGCCAAATGAAACAAAGGATGAATCTTTTTGCCTTCTCGCGAACCACAGGAGCACCAAGTGCCCAGAGGAGCAAAGTTCATTTTCCTTTCAGGGGAAGGCAGCGCATAAAAAAAACTGCTGGCCCATCAAAGTTTCGGTTCCTTCACGAATGAAGCTGGTCACAAAGACACGAACAATTATAATTTCTTCTTCTTGCTTCAACGAGTTTATTCACAATTTTCAAGATTTAAAATCTTGCATATGTGTGTACTATCAATGTAGTTCCCAACTGTGATATTATAAGAGAGATGTTGCCTAATTTGCTACAATGTAAGGGCAATTTATGGAGAGAGAAACAACTTACATATATCTAAGGGTGGGCAAAAGATTTCTTCCAGGTTCGATTTGGAGCCGACCACACATGCCTTCTCGACTTGATCATATCCCCACCTTTAGGTCATCCGTGATGCATGTTTGTAGGGACGAATTTAGTTTGGGGATAGTCTGGTCAGCTGCGCCCATACTAAATTTCAAATTTTATTCAAAAATTTCAAAAAAACTTTTATAATCTTCAATTTTTGTCTCCACAGTTAAAAATCTTATGAGAATTACCTCCATAATTCTTTATCCTAGCTTCGTCTGTGCCTGTTTGAGCTCAGGTACCTTGCCGCTCATTCTCAACCGATTACCTAGTTATCCTGCCATAGGTTGGGGTCCTCACTCCCTCTTGGGCCTTGACCTAGGTCAAAATCTCCACATTGAGCGAGGAGTCCCGCGCCATTATGATTCTTGTGTTCCAACCATATACGAAGTTTTGAGAGCATCAAAAATCCAATCATATCCCATCATTCTTTTATTATGTAGGTGTCATAAACAGATGTCACCTCACCCAATTCTATATGTACTTGGCTTTCATTCATTATTTAGGTATGTTTTTCGCTACGGTTTATAGCCTTATGCATATATTCTCTCCTTTTGTTTACTACTTAAGCATTGGACGGTTGTAGGATCAACTCCCTTAGCCTTTTTGCAAATAGTTTAAAGGTTTTGTCTGTGCTCATCTCTCATCCATTCTTAGTTTGAGACTGAAAAATCTCCAATACAATTTTTGGTAGCATCACGTGTCAATTTGATATAGAAACCACAAATTAGGTCCAACTTGTTGCCCAAGGCCAACTCCGCAATTTTCCATTCTTTACATGAAATACATAATTTACAAAAGGTTTTGTTACACCCTACAAAACTAGGACCCACACGTGGTCTGTTACGCCTTACAAAACTAGAACCCACACGTGGTCTCAATTAACCTATGAGGTGAACAGTTCAGGGGCCCCACACCCTTACACTAACATGGGGCAAAGATAGACTGACTCCATTGCACGCAAGCCCCATTGTAAGAACCAGTCCAAGACGAGGCAATGAAAGATCTTGGACATATCTTGTGCTACATGATGGACAAGATAACTCATTGCCACCGCCGCAAACTTATTTGGTCAAGTTCAAGTTGAAAGCTAGGCCTTATGGAACAAAAATGGTATTAGCAGTTAAGGACGTGATTGATTGATGTCTACAACTAAAGAGGTCAGTTGTTTGGATAAGGCCATGTGTGTTGTCATCTAACGACCTTCATTCATCTTGTCTAAGTATAAAAACTCACACTTAGTGACATTCAAGTAGGATGCAAGTTTAGACTCTTAAAGCTATATTCTTGTTATCACACAATATACTCATTTCACCCAAAACCGACCCTTTTTTATCACGTTCTAAGCTCTTCCATACTCATTGATTATTTCTCTAATTGATTTGACCGTCCACCCCCTCCGGAGAATGCCACGTGTGATTAACAATTTGTTTAAGTGTGTAGGAACCCAGCTTGCTTGAGCGTGAGAGGCCTTGAGATTTGTTGGCCACTTCATTGGTATATGTTTTGGGGTCAACAGGTTTTATATTAACATGAACACTGGTAATGCTCTACCATTTACATAGTGATACAACTTTTTTTGGAGAACATAATAATTATGGGATTGCTCTGTAATTTAGTTGTGAGAAACAGTATAAACCAGCAACGATATATAGTTTATAACATGTGCACAAATGAAGCTAATCGCTTTTTCACCATAAAAAATTTCACTTCTAGCAACAATTTTTTATCGTTAAAAGTCATTATTTGTTTCATCATCAATAAACTTTTTAATACAACAATTTTCATTGTCGAAGGTGAAACTTCTTGGAGTCTATAAAGTCTTGAATATCTCTTTGTACATATTTTATTGATCACTACACATCTCTAACGTGTTGGCTTAATTTATTTCAATGTCACTAAAACAATCAAAATTAGGGATGACAAAAAAATCCGATACTCGCAAGCCCCGCCCTAAATGGTGCGGGGATTACCCGCTTAATCGGGTATTTGAGTCGGGGACGGGGCCGGTACAGGTAATGTGTACCCCCGTCTCGCCCCGCCCCACCCCAACCCGTTTATTTTTTCTTCGAATTCGATATTTAAATAAAAAATTTCATTAGTTTTAATAAAAAAATAACAATTAAGATCATGTAAAAAATATGACAAATTTAGTTACCAAATATATTTGAATATTTTAAATTTTAAAAATAAATTAAAAATTAAAAATATATTATTATCTCATTGGGGAAATAATAATAATAATAATAATAATAATAATAATAATAATAAAAGGTTCGAGTAGTAAACGGGGTAAGGGTCCCGACCCGTCCCGTCCCGCCTTAAACGGGTAACGGGGCGGGGACGAGGGAGGCCGCCCTAATCCCGACCTGTTGCTATCCCTAATCAAAATCGGAGTCACGAATTCCATAAGCTTGAAAACCCAACAGCGACGAGAAATTGTCGAAGATTTGTTCACCAGATGGAAATTGTCAAGGGACATCTACTTAAGAAATATCAGGATCATCTCCCTTTGGTCTACTTATTATTGGATCATTTTCAAACATATTGTTGTCACAATTTTCATTCGACGAGCACGAGTTCTCATCGTAGCCTTTTGTTTCTGGTAAACCGACCGGATGTTTAACTAAATGGGCCAAATTATCTGTAGTAGACGAAGTTTCAATTTCCTTGCGTAGGGTTTGTCTATAACAGGATCAATTCCCATTTTCAGAAGCTTTTTCTTAATAGAAGTATTCCAATGATTCTTAATCTCATTGTCTGTTCTTCCAGGCAATTTTGTAGAAATTTTGACCATCTAGTTAATTGAAAACAATGGTATACCATAGATAACTCGATATAACTTAGAAGAAATCAATATTTGTCACGCGAAAAAATTTCTACCGTGAAGTGTGAAAGTACTTAAAGAATGAATTTTGTCAAAAAACTTTGCCTACAATTTCTATAGCTTGTCTCAAGTTTGCATCAAGTGCATTGGGGAAAAAATAGAAAGCTAACCAAGACAACTTTTGAATAATTCAAATAAGAATGCTGTACGTACAGAATTCTGCCAAATTGCCAATAGAAAACTCGCATTGGGTGGGCACGTCAGTAAAATATTGAAAAAAAAAA
>CAIGRO010192121.1:0-10036 GCA_903798355.1 Fraxinus baroniana
CGACTTATTGTGGCGCAATTAGTGCAGTGCTTTGATTGGAAGCTGCCAAATAACAAGTTACCTTCTGAGGTGGACATGACAGAGGAATTCGGCCTCGTAGTCACTAGGGCAGAGCATTTGATGGCTGTTCCCACTTATCGTTTGCAAAAATAATCAACTGGAAAAGGAATCCGTGGAATTTAGTCGTTATTTTAAGAATCTTCGTTTTTAGAACCTTAGGAAAACTGAAAACCTTGCATGCAGCCTTAGGGTTGCATCTGATACCAAGAAAGTCATCCTTAAACCATGACCAATATGTGCAATTTCTTTGTATATTTGAAATTGAAAAGTTGTTAATTTGTGCAAAGATGATATTGTTGTTACAAATTGTTATAGGGAAAATTAGGATGTGTACCCTAATTAAAATAAACATTTTGATTAATACCTTTTAAACTAATTAAACATTTTGATCAAGTAATAATTACTTCCTAATCTAAACTATTAACTAAGACTCCAACCCCGCTAAAGTAAAACCCATTTGAGCCACCACCCAAAACCCAATGCAAATGACCCACCCGTATCTCCACTTTCCCAAGCAGACTTCCAATCTTCACTCCAAACCTTTGGGTAAGTGATTAAGTGTACAACGCCTCTTTCCAGCCGCAGCCGACAGCCCTCAAATTCCCGTGGCCTGACATCGAAGATTTATTTCTATGCAAGCTCCACTGATCTGGCCAACAGCCGCAACATTTCTTCAACCAAATGCATTTTCAGATCATTTCCCTTCAATCCCATTTAAATCCCTCTGTTTTTCTACCCTTCATCTTATGCAGAACACAAATATGGCATTCCTACATTGATTAATATGTATTTCATCATAAAACTCGTTGGTTTTTTATTATATTATGGTTTTTAAATTATGGCATTTTCACGTTTTGTTAGATTATTGGGAAGTTTTGAAGGAAATCCAAGAAATAGTCAGGAACTCGACAGCTTTAGGCTCCCAATCTTTAAAGTATATGCAATGCTGATAGTTTTGGTGGTAATTTTAGTATTAAAAAAATATTTTCTTATTTCGATCATCGTGAGGATGGAAGATAAATCCCTTGTGGATTCTTTAAACGTTTTGCAATCAGTAATTGTGGTTAGTAGTTTTAGTACATTGTAATTGTGAACATTTACATTTTCCATTTGATTTGGTATTATTAAATTACTCTTGGTTTTGTGGGTTTTCCAGATTGTGACAGTGTGTCACTTTTTTGTGGGTTAAAGCGACAAGAATTAGATTAGGGTTCTATACAATGATGTTCATTTTCATTGTATAATTCATATTAGGATTTGTGGTATGATTTTGGTGGTTCTGGATGGACAATAACTCAATTCTTGCATAATTGTTTAGAAGATAAAAGATTAGGATTTGTGGTATGATTTTTGTGGTTCTTGTTGGACAATAACTCAATTCTTGCACAATTGTTTAGAAGATAAGTTTGTGTGTTTTTATCTTATTTTGGAACTGAAAATTATGGGTTATTGAAAAACGCTAGTTTGACCCTAATAATACCTAGAGGGGGTGAATAGGTATTTAATGCGGAATTAAAAATTAATTAACATGCAACAAGTCACAAGTTAATTATCTCTAAATGGTTAATCAATCTATCCAATTTTCCTATGTTGAATTACCACAATTTGAACGTAATAAACAGTAAAATATAAAGAAGTAAAAAACACAAGAATTGTTCAAGGAGAAACCCAATTGGGAAAAACTCCGGGCACTTTGCCTGTCAATCCACTATAAGCGATTCAGCACTTACAATCTATCAGACTAGAAGACGACATGAACTATCTAATCTCCTGACCGCAGTTTTAACAGCTCTCCTGAATTCTGCGCTCCCCAGCACTAATTCCAGCTGCAATAATCAATGCTTTCTTGGAACTCCGCTATCGTGCAGAAGCTCCTAACTTGGTAGAATCATCTATCACCTATGGATCACGAAGAACAACATATTCTTCACCGTCTGGATCTCCAGTCGTCTTCCTTGATTTTCAGCACTCTCTGATAGATATGTAGGAAGTTGGTTTTTGGTATTTGGATATTGGGTTTGATGTTTTTCTGACTAACAAGAACGAATCTCAAAGAAACATGAATGTTGAAAGCTTCAAGGATGAACGAAATTTGACAACACAATGTTTGCTTATTATTCAACCTTAGAATTCTCGTTCTGTAGTTTTTTTATATATATAGGTAGGGTAAAAAAACAGATGGACCAGAAAAAAACCTTATGTGAAAATAAAATTTTCCGTATAAAGCTGTCGCTCGAGCGAAGGAGGGGCGACGGTCCAACGACAGTATTTCTACTTTTGCAGCTCGAGCCATAACCTAGCGACAGTCCAACGAAAATTCGCGGCGTTTTCTCCTTTGTTCCAAACTCGAAACCCTAGTCTTATTCAACTAACTTTTGACCTATTTGCACATTACTCCTTGAACTTTCATCAACAATCAATTTAAGTCATTTTGTCTACTAAATAAGCCAATTACACAATCAACTAAAACCTAACAAACTCCCCCGTTGGCATTCTGTGACAAAACATTATACTATGTCAAGGCAGTAATGAAAAATATAGTTACAGACACAAACAATGACACTCCTATACTACAATCTGTCTTTAACGAATCAGCAATACCTGTTTCCTGAAATAGACAACTCAAATACCCAGTGTAAAATGTGTGAAAAACATGATCAACAATAATCACAGTTCAAACAGTTCAATTGTAAGTGTCATTTGAGCAAATGCAACTCATATCACATATTATTCAGTTTTAAATTACACGCTAAACTAAGACACAGTATCAATGCAACCCAACATACCAAAACGAAACATTGACACTGCTAAAATATCAAAAACTTAATTTAGCAAAACTGAATCAAACAAACATGCATGTGCTCCCCCTAACTGCAAACTCTCAATGTGTTTAAACAGTAGGTAAATGTATCTTTGTCNGTAGGTAAATGTATCTATGTCTTTCTCCAACGACCCCTCAAGACATATGACAAAACTCTAAAAGTTAATGTAACGTATATCAAGTCAAATGTCAATACGTATCTATGTCTCACCCCAACGACCCCTAAAAAGACAAAGATATATGTAAAAGATCAAACCAAGTTTAAAGCATAATATGTCTATACAGTATCTATGTCTTAGCCCCAACGACCCCTATGGACATATAAAGATGCAAACCACTAAAGATCAAGTCAATTTGAAAATATCACATATATATATATATATATATCACACTAAACTTAAAGCTCAAAATATCAAAAATGAAAATTTTGTAAATGACATACATCTTGTAAATCTAGATATTTGTAAATGACATACATCTTGTAAATCTAGATATCACCAAGAATACCATGTACAAGACAACTGCTCCCGCTTAACCTATACATACTGCCAAACTACTAATCTATAATCTACTTCCCTTTTTGTTACAAAATGACAAGGAAAGAGCCTATAATCTATACAACCCCAGCAGCATCATTAGCATCATCGGAGTCCGTCTTCTTCTCGGAAGCATCATCATCTCAATGGCGACGAATTCATCGTAAACCACGCTGAATGTAGCCAATAGCACCCCCACAGTGTAGCAAACTTGGTGGCGTGGCTATCAACAGTGGCAAGAAGCTGGGTAAGCTCAGCCATCATACAACAGTGGCAAGAAGCTATGTAAGCTCAGCCATCATCCGAGCTGGCTGCTCGATCATCACGGTCATCTATCCCAAAAGAGCCACAGAATGATCAATGGGAATGGATAGAATATCAGCGGGTGGAGGAATCGACTTAGAAAGAGGAGCTGAAGGAGATGGAGGAGGAGACACCGAACCAGAAGTAGAAGGAATGTTGGTGGACTCAGGAGCAGTAGCAAAAGATGGAAAATTGGAGAGGTCAAAAGATATGAGGTCATCAACAAGATCGGTCAGCACAGTAGGATCAACTTGAGACTGTGCAGGCCCAGATGTGGAAGCATAAGACTTGCTCTGGGCGATAGTGGTATGGCCAATCAGCCGAGATACCACCGTGGAACCCCCTTGGGAAAACTATCTCCTAAGGCAATGACTAACCTATAAGTGAGATGAGCATAGGAAAGTTCTACCCGAGTCCCCGTGGTCCAGAATGCTCTCAAAATCTGCTGACATATGAATGAGGGTAAATCAATAGAGTTGCCATGCAGAAGAGCATACAACAACCTAGCCCTCTCCATAGGTAATGAAGAGGTATGAGAAACCAGCTACAGATTTGTGCACAAAATGCGCAACAACATCTGACGGTCAGTGGGTAACGATCCAGTACGCATGACACCTGGACCACCCTCCATTGGTGTGTTACATACCGTGGAATGGGCTAATGTGTCTGATGGCAAAGAATCAGGAGTAAGATAGGGAAAGAGGGGTGAACAACTCTCGAAATATGAATAATACTAGTAATGACGTTCGGAGTGATCTTAACGACCCGACCTCAAAGAAAAACTCTAAAAGAAGTACCAGTAACATCATCGATGTTACTGTAAAACTCCTGAATAAGCAAAGGATAAGGAGAAGTCAAATCAATTAGTAAAGATTCACAGCCCCGGGAAGCGAAGATAGTAGGGAGGTCGGGAGATGACTCAAACATGGTGACCTCGTGCTCAAAAAGAATGGGGCGCTTGGAAAACTGTGACCCAAAAACATCCTGGGCTACAGCGAAAACGAACCTATTCCGACTAAAAGAAGTAGACGTACCGGGAGTGAAAGGAGTGGTACGTGCTCTCTTGGGTGGCGTCTAAAATAATTGAAATACAAACATCAATATAACCTCGATAGATGACAAATGAAACCATGAAATGCATGGTATGCATGAATGCACGCAAAACGAGGTAACTAAAATGACATGCAACGTACCCTAAAATCAATGCATGACGACATTCAACGATACCTAGACGTAGGTAATGTGAAGATATGACGCGTGCCGTGGTGCCTTGACGAAGGGACGTGATGTCCCCGTGCGGTGTCCAACCAAACAAACAAGCCAAACCAACCCAAATGCACACTCCTAATCATCAATCCAACACCCCAATACACCACATATAACATCCAACCAAAATCATCCAACAACCTTGTCTCGGCTAAGTTTGTTCGAAAGCAAAACTCGACTTCAACCCAAAAAAACTAGTCCAAAAACACCTAACCCAACGACCATATTCAAAGTCACAACCAACACCATCACATCCAATGCATAATCAAACTCAAATAACTTTAATACAAAGTGAATGCTCAAATCAAAGTCCAAAGAAAGCCAAAACGGTCCAAAATCTGATATTTTGCTAAAAAAAAATGCAACAAATAATGACAAATGATGCCAATGATCAAAATATATAGTGCACTACTCAAAATATAAGCTCGAATGATCAATGTATGCACAAACCACAAATGAATTGCTAAAATGAGGGAAAATCAAGTTTTTCGAATTTTACTTTTGAATGTGAATGATTTGATGAAATAGCAGCGGCAATGGATGATTCAAAGTGTTAATGAAGTAGGCTAATAACTGATTTTGAGTGGGTATTGAAGATTTTAGAGAAATCGAGTGAAAGATTGAGAAAAAATGTGAAAACCCCGTAAAATGAAGTGTTTTAGTTCAAAAATACGCTCTGTTGCTTGAGCGAGGATCGAGCGACAAGCGAGTGAGGCAGCTCTGCTACTGTCGCTCGAGCCAGAGCTAGCGAACATGCAATTGACAAAAATAGCACTAAAAATTCAAAAAAATAGCTCTTTTTTTTTTTCAATTATACGAAATTAGGGCAAATTAAGCACTCAACACTTCAATGATCAAAATCAAGCACACAATCACAAGTTGAGCATTATCAAATAGACTTTTTCACGTACGCAGTTAAGTTCAAGATGGAGTAAAGTGCATAAATGATTCATGTGTGTAATGTGCCACTATTTTCTCGTGAAAACGACTCAAAACCTTAATTTTGTGATAAAGAACATGCAAAACATCACTTGTTAAATAAGTAAAATCCTTACAGATGAAATTCAAACCTGAATAAATTTTAGAACCTGAAAATGAGCTCAATTAAATGATAAATTTTTTTTCTCCCCCTAAACATGAGCATAAAATATTTTTTATCGCTTTCTCGTAAATAGTATTTTATGTGCAGAACGTGTCCATTAAGCGATAAATTGACCTATGTAACGAGATTTAGGTCGGTTAACCCAAGTCAGATGACCATAGGTACCAGGTTATGAGAAATCCCCCTCGAACTTAATTAATCGAGTCAAATAGGCTTCGAACAGAGTATAAGATGAACCAATTAAGCACTCATATATTTTTATTTATTTTCTTTTTAATCATACATACAACAATGCAGGGAGACTATCACAAGCTAATGTCATCTAAATGCAGGTCAATTCATGTTCGATCTCACCTTACTAACACGTGATTGGCATCCCAAATCTCACACACTTAGCTCAGACTCATTCACAAGATCATAGTGTGTGTAGTGCAAATGGTTACATGACGACACATATACTCAATATTCCACATTAAATCGAACCAAGCAATGAAAATAATATTGTAGAATAAATAATTGCTTACTTGGATTCACATAGCCGGTTTAAAATCAAAACAATGCGTCGTTTGCTAAAATGAAAATATTTTTGCATTTTTCACATTTTATTCTTCAATTTTTTGGATTTTTCTATATCGAATGAAAAACTCACACAAACAAAAGGAATGTCAAGCACATAAGATAAATAAAAAAGCAAAACAAACCAAATACACGCATGCAAAGTGTAAAATGAATTCAAGTAGCATCAATGTAAAGGACAATGCATGTAGATGCCCATGAATGGGATCAGTGTGGTGCATAAGCACCAGCGATTGCCATACGATCAAGATCAACTTTCTTGATCCATACCTTCCTAGCCGTGGAGGTAGCCCTAGTCAATTGAGAAATCATCTCAGTCAGCTGAAGAATTTGACTGGAAAGAGAATTGACCTGACTAGAGATATCTTGATTTCTATCCCTGTGCACATGCAAATGACACCTCGACCTAATGTGAACTAAGACGCCACAACGATGACAAGTGGGTACAAAACTCGACTCGGACACATATGAATGATGAAATCGACCTTGAGGTGCAGTGTTCTTATGAGACCTATGTGTCCTATGTCCTAGGACACGCTCAGCTCTGGGATCAAGAAATCTAGCAATGTGTCGCTAAGCAGAAGCATGAACGAAAGAAGTCTTAGAGGTACTGGTAGAATTGGAATCGTACTTAACATAACCTAGATCTCGTCTATCACTAGCATGCTTGTTCATCTTAAGCAGATTGTCCAGCTTCTACGAGCCATTCATGAATGATTGAAGTTGAGCATTGGGTTTATCAAGATCAGACGTTAATGATTTAACTTTGTTCTACAAGTTTTTATTAATGAGCTTCAACTCACTCACTCTCTTGGTCGAGTCTTGAATGTCACTCAACAGTTTTTCACGTTCAAGTTTAAGCTCGTTTACTTTTTTCAGAACGACTTTGTTGACCTTCTTGATTTTGAGACTCTCCTCAAACAGTTCACGATAGGACTCGTGAATATCCTTCTCATCATCAGACTCTTCAGCAAACTGCTCAATCTCATTCTCTCTATCCCCAATCTCAACTTCACATTCAGATTCGATAGCAACAATCGAGGTGAAGGCCTTGAATTTTTGTTCATCCTCACCTCCGGAAGTCTCATACTAAGAACCGGAGTCCGACTCCTCATGACTCATGGTCACAGCTAAAGTCTTACACCTTTCTTTATTCAAGCTCCTATTCATATTAGGACATTCATTCCTATAGTGACCAAAACCCTTACACTCATGGCACTAAACAGGTTGAGATTTCTTAATGGGAGTCTTAGAAGTGTTTCTCTCATGTTTACCTATCGAGAGTTTATTAGGGACTTCACTATTCAGCACTTGAGACTTTCTCTTATTCATCATCACCTTCTGAAAGTTTTTAACAAAATAGGCAATTTCATCATCTTTAAGTGTTTCAGAGTCAGTGGACTCGCTCTCAACTTCTCTAACAGTGTTCATGGCAATGGATTTAACCTTTTTGGGTTGTGAAATGGTGAGTTCATACGTTTGAAGTGATCCTACGAGTTCCTCAATTTTAACATCATCCTAATCCTTACTTTCCTCTATCGCAGTCACTTTCGGCCTAAATCTCTCGGGCAGTGATTTAAGGATTTTTCTCACAATTTTCAACTCTGGATCCTCTCACCAAGGTTAAAGCTCGAATTCACAATGTCATTCAGGTTAGCATAAAAACTATCAAATGTCTCATCCTTAGCCATNGGCAGTGATTTAAGGATTTTTCTCACAATTTTCAACTCTGGATCCTCTCACCAAGGTTCAAGCTCGAATTCACAATGTCATTCAGGTTAGCATAAAAACTATCAAATGTCTCATCCTTAGCCATCCTTATCTCTTCAAACTTAGAGGTCAACATCTGCAGTTTAGAGTTTTTAACAGTTTTAGTTCCCTCATGTGTGGGTTCTAGAATATCCCAAACTTTCTTAGCAATTTCACACATCGATACATGACTAAACTCGTCAGCAGATACAGCCATGAATAGGGCATGAAGACCCTTACTGTTCAAACTACACTAATCCAAATTCCTTTTGGTCCACAATGAAATAACAGTGGGTGTAACTACACCATCAACTGTTGTTGTAGGCGAAGTCCACCTATTTTACACACAAATCCAAACACGTTCATCCAAAAACTTAAGAAAAGCTCTCATTCGAACTTTTCAATAACCATAATTGCTTCCGTCGAAAAAAGAAGGCAAGAACAACGACTGGCTCATCTAGACTAATCAAACAAGGGTCAAGAATCGAAATAAGGCTCTAATACCAATTGAAAAACGCAAGTTTGACCCTAATAATACCTAAAGGGGAGTAAATATGTATTTAATGCGGAATTAAAAATCAATTAACATGCAACAAGTCACAGTTAATGATCTCTAGATGGTTAATCAGTCAATCCAATTTTCCTATGTTGAATTACCACAACTTGAATGTAATAAACAGTAAAACATAAAGCAGTAAAGAACACAAGAATTGTTCACGGAGAGATCCAACAGGAAAAAACTCAGAGCACTTTACCAGTCAATCCACTATAAGCGATTCAGTACTTACCATTTACTAGACTAGACGACGATACGAACTATCTAATCTACTGACCGCAATTTCAACAACTCTCCTGAATGCTGTACTCCCCTGCACCAATTCCAACTGCAATAACCAACGCTCTCCTGGAACTCCGCTATCCTGCAGTAGCCCCTAACTTGGTAGAATCATCTATCTCCTATGGATCACGAAGAACAACCCGTTCTTTACAGACTGGAACTCCAGTCGCCTTCCTTGATCTTCGGCACTCTCTGACAGATATGTAAGAAGTTGATTTTTGGTATTTGGATATTGGATTCGATGTTTTTCTGACTAACAAGAACGAATCTCAAAGAAACATGAATGTTGAAAGCTTCAAGGATGAACCAAATTTGATAGCACAATGTTTGCTTATTATTCAACCTTAGAATTCTCGTTCTGTAGCTTTTTGATATATATAGGTAGGGTAGAAAACAGATGAGCCAGAAAAAAACTTTTAAAACGCAAAAATAAAATTTCTCGAATAAAGCTGTCGCTCGAGTTAGAGGCTAGCGACAGTCGAGCGACAGTGTGTCGCTTGAGCGATGGAGGGGCGACGGTCCAGCGACGGTATTTCTGCATTTGCAGCTTGAACCATAACTTAGCGATAGTCCAGCGAAAATTCGCGTCGTTTTCTCCTTTATTCCAAACTAGAAACCCTAGTTTTATTCAACTAACTTTTGACCTATTTGCACATTACTCCTTGAACTTTCATCAACTATCAATTTAAGTCCTTTTGTCTACAGAATAAGCCAATTACAAAATTAAATAAAACCTAACAAACTCCCCCTTTGGCATTCTGTGACAAAACACTATACTATGTCCG